>CAUZXS010002421.1:100000-101369 GCA_963585895.1 Sepioteuthis lessoniana | reverse complement strand
CTTTTTGAGTGGCCTTCACATACAAGAAATATTGTGTTCATGGAAATCCAAAATTACAATTGTCTTTAGGTGAATAAATCTTTAAAATAATATATATATATTGTATATGTATATAATAAGAAATAGTCTTAAATATTATAATTGTCTTTATTTATTGTTACTTATATCATACATCTTCATTGATGCATTGGGATGGGTCATCAGTGATGTTTCTTTTGGGTTCATAGGGGGTTTTGGGTCTTGCAACATCAGACCCCTTTGCCCTAATGACCCAGTTGGCATTGATCTTACTCTAACTCCCATCTCAGCAGCTAAACTGCACATCCACACAAGACAAATGACCACAGAAATGACTCAATCACTTTTAATTTTTAATTGTAAGTAAATTATAGGATTAATTATGAGCTTTACTAAATATTACATTCACTTGAATAGTGATTAAGTTTAGGACATAAACCAGAAAATGCAGAGAAACATAAAGACTTTGATATTTTATAGGTGCTATATAATTGCAAAATTAAAGCCTGCCATCAGTTTTTACAGCATGAATAAACTTGTGACCTAATATAACCTTTTAGGTTTTGCTTTCACTTTAGTGTTCATTTTATAGGTTAATCAATCCTTCAGATGTGATCATAAGAGATGATGTACTGTGTAGTTTATAACCTATCATTAGAGCAGAGGATGATCTAGAATTATACAAATGATGTCAAAACTAACAACATAGTTCTTCTATCATGAAATCAATATTAGATCAAGAGGTGATTTGGGCAGAGAAAAATGTTGACCATTTCTCTTATGAAATCAATCAAGACTCCTTCCATAGAACTTACGCAACATTTTTCTGTCGATGATATTGTTGTTCCTGAATGAAGCAAAAATGTTGATTAGTCATTTAGAACTACATTACTTGAAGAAATTGTGTCTAAATAGAAATTTTTAAAAAAGACCTGTCAAATATTTCTCTTTTTTCTAGGTGAAATAATCGAAAGATCAATTTCTTCTTCAGTAACACTTCAAAATAACATGGAAATGGAAGCAATTAAAAACAATCAAAATTCTTTCTCGAACAAAAGACTACAAAATATAAACAAGCCACCTCTTGTACAAGCAATTCATATACTATGTTATCAAAAAACCTTACAAAATGTTCATGAGCAAGAATTTTAACTGATAAGTAACAGGACTTTTTAAATCATCGGGATGACATGGACACTGGATGAAGGACAAATCTAACCCCAATTTTCTGTAAAGAGTCCATGTGGTGTGGGTATTAATAACAAACGCCTATATAACTTTGATACTCTATCTTTAATTTTTCATTTGTTCCTATTGACTTTTTGATGATTTAAAAGAACTTTACACCTTA
>CAUZXS010002421.1:67500-95000 GCA_963585895.1 Sepioteuthis lessoniana | reverse complement strand
ATTCAAACACGGAGGGGTAGGGGAAGTTTCTTATTTCTCTCCTCTCAATTGTAGACCATGTGACAAGTTCTTAATGTACCAAAAGAAACCTTGGGAGCACATCTACAGAGAAAATATTCCAACCCACAAGCTGATACTCCTCTGGGTGATTTCGGTGAACTCAATAGACCGCAACCTCTGGAAGTAACATTTAACAACTCTCCTATAAAACTGGGAGAAGCAAAAGATTTTGTTCAAAAGGCTAGAGCTAAAAGCACACCAGGTATCAATGGTATCTCCTATAAATTGTATAAAAGATGCCCTAAAGTTCTGACATCTCTCTGGAAACTCCTATGAGTCACGCATATCAAAAAATTCATTGCAGAGGATTGGGGATTAGCAGACGAAATATATATACCAAAAGAAAAGAACTCTAAACATCTAGAACAATTTCGACCAGTTTTATTGCTCAATGTAGAGGGGAAAATCTTTTTCAGAGTCATTGCTAAGAGAATGATGAGGTTCGTATTGAACAACAAATTTATCAATATCTCAATTCAGAAAGCTGGAATTCCTGGTTTTCCAGGTTGCATCGAACATATATCCATGTTGTGGGACTGAATAAAAGTGGCCCGAGATAATAAATCAGCCGAACTTCATGTCATTTGGTTAGACCTTGAGAATGCTTAGTAAGGCACCCGCTTATTGAGAAAGCAATGGATTTCTTTTGGATCCCAGAATATTTTAAACTTATATCAGGATACTATAAATGTACATATATGAGATTTTCTAATGCTAAATATTCCACAAATTGGCAGAAATTAAACATAATGATGCACTGTATTATCTCTCCATTAATATTCATTTTGGTAATGGAGATGTTACTACGCAGTACTAAAGGTACCACTAGTAAGAAAACTGTCCCAGCTATGAAGGCTTTTATGGATGACGTGACTGTGATTTCAGAGTCGAAATCACACATGGAAAAACTACTGAAACGCCTACAGGAGCTTTTCAAGCAGGCAGTAATGAAGATAAAGCCTTCTAAAATCTGTAGTCTATCCATAATCAAAGGAAAATGCCAAGAAATTAAATTTGCTATCAATAATAACATAATCCCCACAATATGCGAAAAAAGCATAAAAAGCCTCGGTCGCTGCTATTCCCTTCCACTTACTGATCATCACTGGTGACAACATCTTTTAAAACAATTGAAAGATAGATTACTCTCCATTGATAAATGTGACCTCATTGTAAAAGATAAACTCTGGTGTGTTTATTTTGGTTTAATCTCAAGATTAGCATGGCCAATGCAAATATATCAGGTATCGCTTTCGAGAATTGAAAAAATGGAGAGCTTAATCAGTAAGTTCCTAAAGAAATGGTTGGGCGTTCCTAAATCCTTAACAAATGTGGCATTATACAGTTCATCAATGAAGCTAAAGTACCAACAAAGTCACTAAGTGATTTTGAGGAATTTAAATTAGGTAAAGCACAACTGTTCCAAATGCTGCGCAACTCTATGGACCCATCGGTGAAAAGTGCACAACCTGCCATAATAACAGGTTGAAAATGGAACACGAAATATGCAGTCGAGATGGCAGAATCTTCCCTCAAAATCAACGAAGTAATCAGCTCTGTGGCAACTGGGAGAGCCGGATTTGGCCTTTACCCATAACGGTGGTGGTCAAAAGAGACCACAAAGAATAAACAAAGAATGGTTTCGGAAGAGATTCCTCATTTTGAGGAAAGCAAACGTCTCGCCATAGCTGTGGCGCAACCTAAACAAGGTGCATGGACTAGATGGGAAAACACCAAGGACAGGACCATCACGAGGGACATCAAACAAATGGAGCCTAAACAATTAGGTTTCCTCATTAAGACAGTTTATGACATATTACCTACACCAGTAAATTTCAAACTCTGGGGGTTAAGTACATCCAACCTTTGCAAAGCATGTGGGAAGATAGCTAATCTCAAACACGTTCTAACAGGATGCCAGTATTCCCTAAGAAGTTACATATGGAGACATAATGAAATCTTAGGGATTATTGCTGAGATTGCAAAAATGTGTTGTGAAACTGCCAATGACAGTTCATGTATAAAAACAAGTATACAATTTGTTAAAGAAGGAAACGTTTTGAAAACTCCACATGGAAATAGGCACAAACCAACATTGCTTGATGGTTGCATGAACTGGTGTGTTAATCCTGACATAGACCAGCAACTCACTTTTCCAACAGAAATAACATCAACTCCCCAGCATCCAGATCTCATCATTTGGTCAGTTAATTAAAAAAAAGTTATCATTGATGAATTAACGATCCCTTTCATTGACTGGGCGCATCAGTGGAAATTGGAAAAGTATGAAGACCTACGTGAACAGTGTATCAAGAATGGCTGGTCAACAGACATATTTCCTCTTGAGATTGGATGCCGAGGTTTTATTCCGAATGCTACGTCAACATTTTTAACCAGCAAAGAAGACAGAATATATAAAAAAAGATCCAAAACAAGACTGTAACTGCATCTGAGTGGATATGGCATTCATACAGAGCAAACACCATCCAATAAAGTTTGGTAGTATTGTGAGATACTGCTGGGGCACCCTGGGTTAGTGGTAAAATATGCTTCAACCCCAAAACCATGCCTGAACCTAGAGTCATCATCTGATGAAGACTTTATTGGAAGCAAAACTGCTTTTTTGTGGCAGTTCTTGTATATAATCTTTTTTTACACATATAAGATAGAAATATACAGATAAAACACTTCACTCAGATGTGTGATATTTCGTTCCAGTTTTATTTCATATACATACATATTTATACACACACACACTTATATATACATACATATTTATATGTGGTGTATTCAATAAGTTTCCAGACAGGCATTTAAAATTGTCATAGACTCTTAAAAATTCAGTATGTTATTGCTATACATCTTATGAGATGACTGACCAATTTTTATGATTTCAGCTTCAAATGAACAGCTACAGCAGGAATTGGAATACACCCTACTAAAGCCTGATTGTCACAGCCGGTTAATTTCAAAAATCCAATCTGAACGTGAGGACACTTTAGAAGAATGATATGCAATAAATTGTGTGTTTTAAACTTGGAAAATGCCACAGAAACGTATGGAATGCTTCAGACTGCTTTTCGACCATCTTGCATGAATCAAGCTTCAGTTTTTGAGTGACATAAGAGATTCAAGGAAGGCACGGGGTCTGTGAGGCATGATGAGAGGTGTGGGAGGAGTAAGGAAGTCAATACACCAGAGTTGATTGGCCAAACGGTTAGGGTTAGGATTACTATGATGAGGTTTTAAGGGAATTCAGGAAGAGATTCCGTCAGAAGAGGCCAGCACTCTTCAAATCGGGTCAGTGGCATTTCAAACAGGATAATGCACCAGTCCACAACTCCATCCTTGTCACAGACTATTTGACCAAGATGGGCATCAAGACAGTTCCACACACGCCCCTCCCATAGTCCAGACCTTGCTCCCTGTGACTTTTGGTTATTCTCTAAGCTCAGAGGCTGTCGTTATAAGACAATTGAGGAGATGAAAGAGGCTGTGATGAAGGTCATTGACACGCTCACACCAGAGGACTTCCATGGGGCCTTCCAGGAGTTGTTGGTACAAGTGCATTGCAGCCGGAGGAGATTACTTCGAAGGGGACTAGAGTTTCATGTGTGTACTATCAATAAAATTACCCATACGAATGTGGGTGTGTATATATATATATATAAACACACACACACACACACACATACGCACACATATACATAGATATATATATAAATCAAAGTAAATATCGGAAATGTATTAGGCATTATAGAGAAAAATTAAGAAACAAGGAAATCCAAAGAGAATAATTTAATGTTAAACAAAGTCAACATTATAAAAGTTTTGTTCACTATGCATCATCACGACTAGGAAACAATGATATCAAACAATGTTAAATCACCAGCTGATTTTTAATGAAATACAAAACAAGAAGGAAATATTATATACAATATTTTCATTTAAATAGTATCACTGACAGAGTAAATAATGTAGAACCTTCAATGTGAACTTCAATCCAACAACACTCAACCTTTTTTTTTGGATGTCTTACTTTACCATCAACCCACCTGTAAAAATGAATACATACATCTCTATTCATATCACAACACTAATACTAAAAGGAGACTTATAGATTTTCACCTTCAAGCCCTTCATATTTGTATCTCGAAATATCTAAATGATGAATTTAATTGCATTTACCCTAGACCTTTTATACAATTTGCAAAAGTTAAAGCTCTTACAATCCACAATAGAAGTAAACCTCAAACAAATATCAATATAACCTCCAATAAATTAAATCTCCTGCATGCACACATTACTTTGTCTAACAATTCTTCCACTAACATCAAAAGAAATAACTTAAATAAACTTGGTATTAAAACTGTTACTTCATCCTCTAAAATAATCCATGATTTACTACATGATTTTACTTCCTCGACGTGACATCATTTCTGACACCGGTGTTTACTGTATTGTGTGCAAAGACTGTAATTTGAATTATATAGGCAAAACATCCAGAAATATTCATAAGCGTTTGTACATAGAAGAGATATTACAGTTGGTAATAATGCGCTGCTCCAACACATTTCTAAGTCTGATCACAACTTCAATCTTAATGCAGCTACTATGTTGGCTTATAACCATAACAAACTTTTAAAGCTGGTGCAGTTTCACTTTGTCAAAATGTTAATAATTGATTGGGGTTTTTCAGCATTTCACCATATTTGGAAAAACTCATCTTAAATAGAGACAATATATTCCATCTTTACTTAATTTCCATACATATTTTCAAAACCCTAACACCACTAATCCTGACACATTTATTTTTAACTCACTACCTTTATTTAAGCAAATATCTCAAACTCCCATGATTTCAATTTTCTCTTCCTTTTCCCAATAAATCTTCTATATTTACTTTTATACATTCATTTAAAACTTCATTTACCATTCTTCCACAACTACTGTTTTTCTACTTTTAGAATTTTTATTTTATAGATATATCAATTAACAAAGGTTTGATTTTTCACCCAGCAATAATTAGTTATTTATATACGATATATTAATTTGTTTTTTTCCTTAAATTTCCTTTACTCTTATTCTTCCATTCTCTTCTCTTTCTTTTCTTGCTTCTCCTTTTAATTTATTATTTCTCTTGATGATTCTATTTGTTCTATATCATTATCTTAAACAGTCATGTGACATATTTTTAAATACAAACTCTGATTTATTGACTAAATAGTTACTCCTTTCCGTATATATATATATATATATATATATAATATTTTCTTCTTGTTTTGAACTTCATTAGAAATCTATCAGTGATTTAACGTCATTCAATATCATCCTTCCAAATTCTGATGATGGCTCACTAGAACCGAAACGTTATAACATTGACTTTCGATTACATTAAATTCTTCTCTTTGAATTACCTTGTTTTTCTATTTCTCTCTCTACATATATATATATATATATGTACACACACACACACATACATACTCATATTTATAAAGACACACATATATATATATATGCACACACATACATACTCATATACTGACATATATGTATGCATATAAACACATATGTACACACACACACACACACACACATATATATATATATATATAGAGAGAGAGAGAGAGAGACATTTATATATAAATACTTCCATATATACATATTTATACATACATATACATGCATATATACACAAATATTCATAAATGTGTAAGAATATGTACACATACATGTGTGTGTGTGTGTATATATATATATATATATATATATATATAAACATGTATTATTTGGAGTGGTGGGTAGATGTGTGCTTACATATATAGTGAGCCATGTAAGGGGGGAGGGGGGAAGAGGAGTTGAAGCAAATGAATGTAAGGGTGGGAACTGTTTATTTCTTTTTATCGTTCAAACACTGTTTGTGCTTTGTGTTTAAACAAACCATGCAGAGGCTGCTGCCAGGAGAAACTGAGCTAAGATAACATTTACACCCAAAGTAGGATGACACCTTGAAGGAAATCGGTGGAGAATTGGGGGGGGAGAGTGAGATCGGTAGACAAGACTGATTTCTAATGCATTCGCCATGCTACTTTCAAGAGCAGGAGGGGATAAAGAGGGGGAGGAGGAGGAGGAAGAGGAAGGGTGGGAGGAACATGCAAGAAAGAAGAAAAATTGCTGAGAGAGCAAGACTGAGAGCAAAAAGGTGAGAGGGAGGAAAGAAAAAGTAAAAAAAAAAAAAGAGGAAAATTGGTTTGGTGGTAGTTGAGTCAGAGGTGACGGTATCTCAAAGAAGAAAAAGAAAAAAAAAAGAACTCCTGATTGACACTGCCATCTTTTGCTGGTGGTTACAAAAAAAAAAGTATTTAAAAAAAAACATATTTGACTAGTTATTTAGACGAGGAAATAAAGCAGAATTCCACACCTACCTTTGAATTTTATGATTTAAACATTCCTCAAGCTGGTATGATTTTACTGTTCAACTTTTATATTTTTATACACTCAAACTCTATATTAAATTACAAATATGTTTTATTTGATGTTTTGAGAACAGTAAATCTTTTTGATGAATTGAAAACAAATACCAAATCTAAACTGGATAATCTTAATAATAAAAGCAGAAATTGTGTGAAAAATCACACAAAACTGCTACTTTTCTGTTCTTGGCAATGGGTTCATTTATAGAATTGCTGTTGGGCACCTTGCATGGTGCAAGGGTTAACAAGTTGGATTAGCAGACCGTTGGTAGTGATGGTTTGGTTTCTTTGTTTAATGGCATATCAACCTTTGTAGGTTATTTAATGCCAAAGCTATTCTCCTAGTAGAACAGTAGTGGTACTATTTAACCCATAGCTGGGAGGATAAGGGGATTCATACCTTTCCCAAGGGTATTTGTCCGAAAGTGAACATAATAGCGCAACTGAAATTCAAACTCGCTTACTACGATTCCACAGTCCATCGCTTTAACCATTACACCATGAGGACACCCCCGTTGATAGTGAGTTTGGGTTTTATGTCATATCAACCATTGTAGGATATTCAATGCCAAATCCTGTTTATACATATATATATTAAATATATGATGTGTAAACACTTATAGTTGATAACATTTTTAAGCTAGCCTCAGCTCAGTTTTTTGCACAGTTAAATGGCTACAAATAATTCTATTTACTTTTAATCATTTGTTTGCACACAGTTAAATGGTTTCAAGTATTGCCATATAACAATAACAATTTAACATCAGTCATTTGTTTGTACGCTAGTATTGCTATTGTTTCTACACACTTAAATGTTTTCCGTTATTGCTATCAAACACTATTAATTCTATTCAATATAAATCATTTGTTTGCAGACAGTGAAGTGGTTACAAGTATTGCTATTCAACACAAGTCATTTATTAGCATACAGTCAAATGGTTCCAAATATTGCTATGTCTCACTAACAATTTAAACGTCAGTCATTTGTTTTTACACAGTTAAATGTTCAAACAGTTCTATATCTAACAATTGAATTTAATAGAAGTCATTTGTTTACACACAGTTTAAATAGTCAAACAGTTCTCTTTGACCCATAGATAGGACCCTGTTAGGTGCTACCACTCCAGGTCAGAGTGGATGCAGAAGCAATGGCAATGAAGGGCTACTCCATATTCATTGAAGCCTCAGCATCAGATTGTTTAACGTCATATCCAGGACAACTGTCGAGTGGAGAGTCTTACTCCTCAGCAGGTTGGTTGGTTTAGTCGGGTTTTATGGCATATCAACCATTGCAGGTTATTTAATGCCAAATTTTCTTAATATATGATTTGTAAACATATTTTGTTAATAACATTTTTAAATGAGCCTGAGTGCATTTCTTTTTCCACACCATTAAATGATTTCAATTATTGTTATGTTAATTACAATTTAACATCAGTCATTTGTTTGCACATACAGTTTACAGGTAATTTCATTTTTACATCAATTAAAACTAATTTGTTAGCACACTAGTATTGTTATTATTTCTACACAGCTAAATGATTTCAACTATTGCAATCTAACACTAATAATTCTATTCAATATTAATCATTTGTTAACTTAAATGGTTTCAAGTATTGCTTTTTAACACTAATAATTCTATTCAATATTAATCATTTGTTGGCGCACAGTGAAGTAGTTACTAATATTACTTTTTAATACTAATTATCCTATTGAACACTTTTTTTGCACACAGTCAAATAGTTCCAAGTATTGCTATGTTAAACCAATATTTCAATTTAGGCCCACAGTGAAAGAGTTTCAATTATTGCTATGCATTACTAACAATTCAATTAAATATCAGTCATTTGTGAACAGAAAGTTAAATGATCAAACAGTTCTATTTCTAATAATTAAATTTAGCATAAGTTATTTGTTCGCACTCAGTTTAAATGTCAAATACTTCTATTTAACCTATATATAAGACCCTATCAGGGGCTACCAAACCAGGCCAGAGTTGACTTGGGAGTGATGTCAATGAAGGAGTATTCCATATTCCCCAAAGCTCCAGCATTACTGGAGCCTCACTATCAGATTGTTTAATGTCATATACAAGACATTTGTGGAGGGGGGGGGGTCTTACTCCTCTATAGAGATGTAGTTGGTGCATTCTACAGCCCCAGACAACTGGGATAGATAATGTTTAGTTTGGTTATTGTTTAATGGCATATTAATCCTTATGGATTATTTAATGCCAAATCTTCTTTGTACATTGTTATGGTATTTTGCCCATATACACATGATTTCTCCCAGCAATAAATAGCAGTAGGTACTGCATTTAAGCAAAAGGCAATATTCCAGCAGACAGCCTTGACAGTTGGACCAAATAGTCTCACTGATAACTCTCTCATTTGTATATGATGTATTACTCTTCTTTGTTAATATATTTGTTTAACTCAATTCTTCTCTTGTCTCTTTATTTCTGGCCCCTAACGGGCCATAACAACTTGGTGACAAGGACCCTTGAGGACCCCAAAAGGACTATGTAGAAATTGTCAATGTTGGACGCATGAAATTCTATTTTTGTCAAACTTTGTTCTACTCAACAATACTTAGCAATCTAGAAAAGGAAACCAAACAAAAAAAAAGTGTAACTAACTTAGAATGAACTTGAACACAAGCCACTAAGCTTTAAAAAAAAAAAAAAAAGCCCTCATGATTCCCTGAGTGAGTAAGAAATTAAAGTTTTTATTATTCAAAAAAAAAAAAAGTTTTTCACCTCAATTAAATCCTATTTAGGTTTAATCCTATAAAAAACACTGACAAACATGGACATCTGCCATACTTGATTTTCTTAAGCTCCAACATGAAGAGCAAAAAAGAATTGAAGAGAAACAACTTGAGCAGCAAAAAAAGAATGGATCAACTCCAGCTAGATATACAACAAAGAACGTCTTGAAACACAAAAACAAACAGAAATCAGACTACAAAAACTTGAAGAAATCCAATAGTAAATTCAAAAAGAGCAAAGAAACTTGGTTGAACTGACAAACAGGTGTCAAATTAGTGAAAACGATCTGGGGCGCAATAGACAATTTTACATATTCTCTGGATGAAGATATAACCTTCACCTCCTATTTCAGAAGATTCAAGGATTTATATGCCACAGATTGCATAAATTGGGCAGACTCTAAGAAAGTTTGCCTATTACTCTGAAAACTAGGCACCACGGTGCACACCAAATTTATGAACTATATCTTACCCTGTAAAACAAGCCAACTGAAATTTAAGCAGTTAAACTTCTAAGTGCTATCACTTCACTCTTCTTTAAGAGATGGAAGTATATGAATTTAACCAGAAAGGATAGTGAAGATTACACTCCATTCACCTCAGTCATGAATAAGCATTGCAACAAATTCAAACTGTCAGAATTGAGTGTAAATAATTTCAAATGTCTGATATTTGTTCAGGGACTCATTTCAGCTAAAGATGCTGAAATTAGATGTAGAGTTACGAATAAATTGGAAAATGAGCCAAACCTTAATCTCCAACAAATCTAATTCTCTCTCTAAATCAAACCAATAAAAAAAGAAACAAGACAACTTGCCTCCTAACCCGTGTCCCGGTTGTGGGTCACAACATTGATATAAGGATTGCCCTTACCAAAATAAGTGCCTAACTTGTAGCTGAGTCAGGCACAAGAGCTCACACTGCAGAGCGAGAAAAAAGGTTAATAGCTCCGTAAAAAACACAAAATCAGATGAATGAGACGAGTTAAACATTAGGAAGTGCAAATATAAATCCTAAATAAAAATATAAAATGACAGTTGGATTCTGGGTCAGATTCAACAATCATAAATCTACACACTTGGAAAAAGTTAGGAAAATCAAGCTTGTTAAGATCTAATAAAATGGCCAGGTCTGTGACAAGAAAGAAAATCAGGTTTGAGGGAGAACTCATTACAAATGTAACCTTTCAAGGAAGGACGTTAAAACTAAAAATGTTCTTATTTAAAGAAGACAGAAAATTTATTCGGCACTGACTTAAGTTGTGGGACATGCCAATTAATTCATTTTGCCAAAAACTCAAAAACCTAACCACCAAGGCAAAAAATTTAATAAAAGATTTAAAAGAAACTTTTTTGGAAATTTTTACTGGGGGCCTTGGTCAGTGTAATAAGATGACAGCAAAATTCGAGTTAAAAGATGACATCCAGCCAGTGTTTAAGAAAAAAAAGAAATGTGCCCTTCACCTCTTTACCACAAATGAATGAAGAACTTGACAGACTTGAAAGAACCGGAGTCTTATCAAAAATTGAGTACAATCAATGGGCTTCACCGACCATCTATGTGAAAAAAGTCAAAGGAAACCCGGGTCTACACTGACTTCTTGACAGGGCTTAAAATGCTGCAGTCAAAGACTATCACTATCCTTTACAAAGCCCGGAAGAAATTTTTATGAAATAAATGGAGGAAGATTTTTTTCTAAAATTGAGCTCAGTGACATGTATCTCCAAATACTGGTGGAAGAAAAATGTTCTAGGTTACTCTGTATCAACACCCATTGTGGGTTTATCATATATATATATATATATATATATATGATTTCATGTGTATTAAGAAATCAATAGAAATGATTTTTAGATTTTTCATTAACTTCACAAATATCAATATATTGGTATAAATAATGTTCATTAAGTGTTTCTCTTGAAGTGATTGACCCTCAGCCACTGCCTTCTCGCACCTTTTAGATAAAAAAGGGTTGAGTATTTGTTTGCCACAAAAACAATTTGAACAATACAGTCATACCACTTAATCATATAAGAGCTAGGGCTTTGGATCAGGACTCTACAACCACTTAACTAACCCAAGGGCTGAAGTGGAATGTCAAATGATTATAATCAATTTAGACACAATTATATGGTTTCTAGTAATTATTCTTAATAAAAATAAGTAGCACAATTGTATATTTTCAAGTAGTCTTATCTAATATAAATAATTTGCTTGCAATTAAATGGTTTCAAGTAACTAATGATAATAATTTATACACTATTACATGATTTCAAGTAACTATTCCTATCTAATAATAATTTATTTGCAGTTGTATGGTTTCAAGAATTCCCATTTAATACAAATAATTATAAAATAGATTTATTAGTCCTACAAATAGGACCCTAACAAGTATGACCACTCCCAGACAGAGAAAACCTTGCAGTAATGGTAACAAAGGGGCATTCCACACTCCTCATAACTGAATGCACTTTAGTGTCATACCCAGACCACCCCTGGAGCTTTGGAGAATGTGGAGTAACACTCCATTGACATTACTCACAGGTCCTCATTGACCCAGATTGGTAGTACCTTTTAGGATCCCATCGATGAATTAAACAGAATTGTTCAATCATTTACTTAGGATTATTAGATATTTGAAACTATACAGCTGTGTGCAAATTACTTTTTTAGATAAAAATATTTGAGGAATTGAATTACGAATCTTGAATCACAAAACTTGTAACCATTTAACTGTGTGCAAACAAATGAGCTCTAACAACTCACTTAAAAATAAACTTACCATTAAACTTTTTGCTTACAAATCATATATATCTCTATCGTCATCCACAGACAGATCTGTTTCGTTCTATCAGAACTCATCAGTGTGGCAAGATTATATAACAGGATTAGGCATTAAATAACCTGCAGGGGTTCATATGCTGTAAAACATTGACCAACCAGGACACTCTTTGAGGATTGGAGAAGGAAGATCTTACCCTTCTGCAGGGGATGCAGTTAACATATATTCAAAGCCTTTCTAATAGAGCTACAAAAAGATATTATTAATAATCTTAAAAGATAGTTTAAGCAGGATAAAGCCAAGTAACCCTACAAGTAAATTGTCTTTGAAATAAAAACTAAAAAATGCTGTTCGAAAATAGAAATCAGTTCACTGCATAATTTTAAGTCTAGAGTTCAAAATAAAATATTTTAAGCCTATAATCACAAAAATATAGCAATTTAAAAAGACATCAGAATTGATTCCAAAAAATACTATCATTTGTGGAAAGGAGGAGAATCTATTTTTCCAGACATTTAATCACAATGATTGTTTGGTGGAAACTGAGGATTTTCCCCCACTCTCAACCTGCAACATACACTTCTTATCCTCTCTTTATGTTTGACAGCTTTTGTCTATCATGTTTTCTTGTACACTGCCAGACGATAAAAAAAAAAAAAAAAAAAAAAAAGACTTAAATGAAAATTCATAGTCTATTAAGTCTAAATTATACAAAACTAAAAATTTAATGAAAAAACAATAAAAATAAAGATCTACGACAAACAAAAATAGTTACCTATTAGCTCAAGATGGAAGGATCAAAGTTTCCTAGAGAATTTAAATTTCTCATTTAATACTTAAATGACGCCTTCAGCAGCAATTAAGTTCAATACCTTTATTTATAAAATCTATAAAATAATTGCAGGCATACTTTGTATAACAGTTTATCATTATAGAAAATAGAACTGGCTATGCGCTAATGCCCTTTGAAAAAACATTTTTCTACCACCCCAACTATAGTTAAAAAGTAAGGTAAATAGAATTCTTTAGCCTAAGTTAAGCAACTAGTCCAGTAGAAGGAAAACTTTAAATTCAAACCAGCTTTACTCCACTTAAAAATTGGCCTTGTGTTATATCCTACACATATTGGTTGGTAGATTTTTATGGCATATCAACTCTTGTGGGTTATTTAAAGCCAAATCCTGTTTATACACATTAAGTAAATGATTGGTAAATGAATGGTTTATAGATGATGTTTTTAAATGGACCAGAGCTCATTTGTTTATACACAGTTAAATGGTTTCTAGTATTGTTCATCCAAATAATTTTATTTGCTTGTATTTTAAGGACTGATATTTATCACTAATAATTCCTTTAAACAATATTCATTTGCACAGTCAAAGGGACTTGGGTTTTATGGCACATCAACACATTATTTAATGGCAAATCCTGTATATACATATATGTGTGTGTGTGTGTGTGTGTGTGTGCGTGTGTGAAATGCATGATTAGTAAACACATTTCGTAGATAATATTCTGTTATGTAAGAAGAATGTGCCAATACCGATCCAAGTAGTGAAACAGGGATCTCCAGGCAATAAACACAACTCTTTAGATTGTAATACTGGGGTCACATGACTAGAAATAGTAAATATATAAATCATTCAACAGAAGCCAAAGGTGTAGCATTGTGTAGTATAGTATTGCATATGCAGTCATAATTCAGTATTCGATTTGGTATTGTACAAGAGTGAAAACCTTATGAAGAATCAGCAAAGATTTACAACCTGAACAAAACATTATAAAACATTCTTAAAGAAGACTAAGCTCACTTTCTTTTTGCACACAGTTAACTGGTTTCAAGTATTTCTATCTAACACAATTCTATTTACTATTAAACATTTGTCTGAACAAAAGTTGTTACAAGTATTGCTATTTAATACAAATTATTGAATTTAACACAATTCATTGATTTGCATACAATCAATTGGTTACAAGTATTACTATTTAATACTAATTATTGAATTTAACACAATTCATTGATTTGCATACAATCAATTGATTACAAGTATTGCTATTTAATACTAATTATTGAATTTAACACAATTCATTGATTTGCACACAATTGGTTACAAGTATTGCTTTTTAATACTAATTATTGAATTTAACACAATTCATTGATTTGCATACAATCAATTGGTTACAAGTATTGCTATTTAATACTAATTATTGAATTTAACACAATTCATTGATTTGCACACAATTGGTTACAAGTATTGCTATTTAATACTAATTATTGAATTTAACACAATTCATTGATTTGCATACAATTAATTGGTTACAAGTATTGCTATTTAATACTAATTATTGAATTTAACACAATTCATTGATTTGCACACAATCAATTGGTTACAAGTATTGCTATTTACTACTAATTATTGAATTTAACACAATTCATTGATTTGCACACAATTGGTTACAAGTATTGCTATTTAATACTAATTATTGAATTTAACACAATTCATTGATTTGCACACAATTGGTTACAAGTATTGTTATTTAATACTAATTATTGAATTTAACACAATTCATTGATTTGCACACAATCAATTGGTTACAAGTATTGCTCGGTAATTACAATAATTCCAAGTAATGGTAACTAATACTAATAATCCAATCTAGGCACATAGTTAATGAATTTAAGGTATTGCTATTCAACATTAATCATTCATTTACATACAGTTAAATTGTTTCAATAATAATTCAATTAAACATTAGTCATTTGTTTGCAAACAGTCAAATGTTTAAACCATTCTATTGCTAATAATTCAGTTTAACATCAATCATTTGTTTGCACACAGTTTCAATGTCAAACAGTTCTATGACTCCTCGATGGAACTCTATCAGGTACTACCACTCCGGGGCAGAATGAACCTCAGAGTAATGATAATGAAGGGGTATTCCACATTCCACAAAACTCCAGGGCCGGAGCCGCATCATCAGATTGTTTTATGTCATATCCAAGACAATCATTGGTGGAGGGGGGTGTCTTACCTACAGCCCCAGCCAACTGGGTTCATGATGGAGGGTTTGGGCAAATACATATATGGTAACTGTAAATAAGGAAATGCTTTCTTTCAAATTTTAAAACAAAAACAAGTTGAATTTTTATTTTACCAATTTTTAAAAGACAAACTGATTTTAATGACCCAAACTGATATAAAAGATATACAATGAACTATTTGGGACATTTGCAATATATACTTAAAAGAATTTATATCCTGATTAATTGCTAATATACATATATATATGTTTCTTTTTGCAACACAATAAGGGAAAAAAAGCAACAATCAGATAAGGTCAGACAGGCCTAAAATAAGGGATTCCAAGGCCATCCTCCAGGATATAGAGGTAAATCCAAAAAGTAGCACTTAGAGAGTATCAGGTGAACTTGGAACCTCAAAGTGCCGTGTGGAATTGTCACTTTTATGAGCAAGAACATCTGTAGCTCCTGAATTGTGCTGAATGTTACCAAAATATTGCAAAACTTTTGATTCACCTGAGCAAATAAAATTACTTTGTTAATCATAGATCATCTAGTTTGGTTTGGTGTCTTTGTTTAATGGCATATCAACCTTTGTAGGTTATTTAATACCAAAGCTATTCTCCTAGAAGAACAGTAGTGGTACTATTGAACCCATAGCTGGGAGGAAAAGGAGGTTCATACCTTTCCCAAGGGTATTTGCCCAAAAATGGACATAATAGTGTGACTGGAGTACAAACTCGCTTACTACGATTCCACAGCCCATAACTTTAACTATTACACCATGAGGACACCCCCTAGATCATCTAGGTAATTCTCTTAAGTGTTAATTATTATTCATACATGATCCCAAACTAAATTATTTTGTTACTTCCAAAACAACAAATATTCAATCATTATACTTAGTATCAAAGTCACGAATGAAGTCTACTTGCAACTGTACTCAAAATGTATCCATCCAAAAATGTACTCAAAATGATTAAGTAAATTGGTTTCATCATAGTCATGAATGAGCTGAAGGCTCTCTTTTCAATAGCTACTACACCAAGGTATAGGTAAGGGTGATACTCCTTTCCTTGGATTGTTCCACTTACCCTTGATCTGTACTTTATAATGGTTAGTGTTAAGAAAGGAGCCATCAAGTACCTTTTTTTTTATCTTTGGTATGACTCAACCTGGGATCGAATCTTGGTCTCCTGGACCTTTGGCAAACACTCTAACCATAATCCATCAAAAATGTACTCAAAATGAATTCATCCAAAAATAACTTGTCCCTTTAAGTAAACAAGGAAATCACAAATGACTCTAAAAGATGTACATCAAGGGTTCTGAATTCTTTTTTTTTAAGGTTGAGGTCTAATATTTGCAGTACAGGAAAAGAGAGAGAGAAAGGAAAAAATAAAAGTAGTATAGTAATAAAAGAGACAAAATAATCCCACCCTAAGGACTAATTATATCAAAACAAAAATTGACAATACACAAGAGAATAGCAAGTGTAGGTTATGTGGCGATAAAGATAAAACAGTTAATCCCATAAGCAAATGCTGCAAACTGGCACAAAAAATATATAAGAGCAGGTATAACTGGGTGGGGAAGATGATCCACTGGAAATTGTGCAAATGATTATATTTTAACTGATACTGCTAAGAGTACATATACAAACCAAATGCAACACAAAATTCTCGAGGATTTTGAGATACAAATTGATCACCCAATCCCAGTGAAAATTAAGTAGAAAAGAACTTGTTATCAAGTAGATTTTCCTATTCCAGTGGACTATAGAGTGAAAATAAAAGAAAGCAAAAAGACAACTACCTAGATCTTGCCTGAGAGCAGAAAAGATTGTGGAACATGATGGTGACAGTGATATCAATGGTAGTTGGTGCCCTTGAAAAGAGACTGCAGAAACTGAAGATCAGAGGAAGAATCAAGACCATCCAGACCATAGTACTGTTGAAATCAGCTCAGATACTGAGAAGAGTCCTGGAAAGCTGAGACATCTTGCTACCAGTCTGACTTCAGTGAAACAAAACCAGTTAAAACTTGCATAGAGTGAAACTCAAATACCTGAACATGAAGGTGACAATGATATCCTTAGAACAGATCTCAAAAACTCGGAAAAGAGATTGGAGGGAATGAAGATTTATAGAAGAACTGAGACCAGCCAAAAGACAGCATTACTCGGAGTGCCAAGAAAACTCAAGAATCTTGGAGAGCTGTAGAGATTTGTTCGCTTAGAGTTCATTGGCCTAATGGGTAGAGTGTTTGCCAATGGTTCGGGAGACCTGGGTTCAATCCCCGGTCGCGTTATACCAAAGACTTTAAAAATGGTACTTGATACCTCTTTGCTTAACACTCAGCAATATAATGTACATATCAAGGCTAAAGTGGAGCAATCCATGGAAAGGCGTAGCGCCCTCCCCTACACCTCGGTGGAGTAGCTATTGAAAACGGAGCCTTCTGGTCACTCTCCACTACGATCACCAACTTTACTTACAACTTTACATTAGGTCACTACAAAGTTTTCTACAATATTTCTTTCTACATGTCTATGTTCCCTTTCTTCTTTCCTTTGTCTTTGGTTTTGTCAAGTTGTGAACTCTTTAGTCTACAAAATTAAAGAAGTTTCAGTTTTAAAAAAAAAAAAAAAAGAAAAAGACTTCACATTAACAAAAAAAATAAGTAAAAAGTAAATTTTTAAAAAATGGAAAGAAAAGAAAAAAACTATTCCTTTTGGTTTCATAATTCAGAAGTCCATATTTTATTCATATGATTTTTAATTCTTCTCCAAATTGTCCACTGTTATGAATATCCAGAACAGAGGATGTAGTCGACATTTTCTAAGCCCTGCCCACAACACTGTGTGTGTGTGTATCACTGATTGTACAACAGTTGATAGTCTGGTACCATTTTAATCCAATCCAAACTATAAGTGTACTGGTACAAACTTACTGACAAAATACAAAATTCTTCACTATTTAGTTCTTCTAAGAATTGAACTGCTTGGTAAAGAATATTGAATATACAAATGGCTAATTATAATTCACATGTACACACTCACATATATATATAAGTTTGGTTTGCTTTGGGTTTATGATATATCAACTATTGTTGGTTATTTAATGCCAAATTTTGTTTTTACAAATATAGTAAATATATAATTTATAAGCAAATTTTGAAGATACAGTTACATGATGAAACAGTTCTATTATTAACAATTCAATTTAGCATAAATCATTTGTTTCCACTGTGTAAATGTCAAACAGTTTTATAGAACTATCAGGTGCAACCAGTCCAGATCAGAGTGGATCTGTAATCGATGGCAATGAAGGGGTACTCAGCATTTCCCAAAACTCCAGCATTACTGGAACCTCACTATCAAATTGTTTTATGTCATATCTAGGATTCATTGAAGGGATCTTATCCCTCTGCAGAGATGTAGTCAGTGTATTCTACAGCCCCAGCCAACTGGGCTAGATATATATAACTAGACCTTGTCAGGAAACTGAATATGAAAGTGACAATGATACCATTACTGTTGGAGCGTTTGGAACAATCACCAAGAGCTTGAAAGAAAAGAAACTGGGAGATCCAGAGATGAGAGGAAAAATTGAGACTATCCAGACAACAACCTTGCTGAAACCAGCTAGAATATGGGAATGAATCCTGGAGAGAAGAAGAATTGCTATCACTCAGATTTCAGGGAAAACCTCCAGTCACAAGTGATGTGAGCATTCATATAATAACTAGTTGGCAGACGATAGTCAAGGGTGACCCCAAAGGCTCCCTTTTCAATAGTTAGTAGTATCCTCCTCTAAACCTCAATGTAGGGGAGAGCACCACTCCTTTACCTTGATAGCTCCACTTACCCTTGATCTATACCTGTTAAGCAAGGAGGCATCAAGTACTCTTTTTTTTTTTCAAGTTTTTGGTATGATTGAACCTAGATATCTCCCGGACCATTGGTGAACATTCTGATCCTATTTACCCAACCCCTCCGCTCGGGCAGGATATGACGCAAGGTCAATTTTTAAAGCGGAGTTTAGCAGGTTTAAATTCAGTTTTCCTTCTCCTAGACTAGCTGCCTCACCAAGGCTGAAGAACCTAGTCTGCCCTACTATTTACCCATAGCTGGAGGGAGAATAATTGGATTCATACCTTTTCCCAAGGGTATTAGTGCAATGTGAAATGCAATCGGTCTTGTCCAGGAATTGAACTTGTATCGCCGTGTCCATATCCTGTGATGATAACCATTACACCACGGGCACCTCCATGAACATTCTAATAGTCTATGATACTAATAGATATCAACAATTACAAGCCAATAAAGAATTGTACTAAACTGAAAGAAAAAACGAAGATAAGAAATCAAGTGGAAAACTTAGGAGACTTGCTGTCACCGAGAATTCAGGGAAAACCTCAAGTAATCACCAAAAATAGTTGTCATGCTTTGAATCATGGAATTAATTCAAGATTGATATTTATGGCTTGTCAACCTGTCTTTAATGCTTAGAGGTTAGGGAATTGGATACATTTACATTTTTTCATAGTTTAAGAGTTTTCGGTGGGGGGACACATAGTTATATGATATCAAATATCCCTATCTATTACATATAATTTGCACACAGATCTATTTGAGCCTTGCATGGTATCCGAACAAGTATTACCACTCTAGATCAAAGTTGACCTGAGAGTAATGAATAATTCTAGTGGTGAGATGACCAGTTTATCATTCATCTCATAGACCAATTACTAGCATTATTTGTTTGTTATGACTCCTAAGGTATCTCTTTTAACTATCTTCCCATGTCCACCTTAAAAAGAAATCTTAGCACAGAACATATACGCAATTAATACAATATTTATATACAGATCAGATTTTGGAGGTGTCTGTGGGGTAATGGTTATTGTCGCAGGAAATGGACACGGTGACACGAGTTCAAATCCTGGACGAGACTGATTGCATTTTCACATAGCACTAATACCCTTGGGAAAGGTATGAATCCAATTATTCTCCCTCCAGCTATGGGTTAATAGTAGGGCAGACTAGGTTCTTCAGCCTTGGTGAGGCAACTAGTCTAGGAGAAGGAAAACTCTGAATTCAAACCTGTTAAACTCCGCTTAAAAAATTGACCTTGTGTCATATCCTGCCCAAGCGGAGGGGTTGGTAAATATGATATACAGATCAGATTCTGTCAAGTAATTCATCCAGTAATTCCCCCAAATGCCCTCTAATGTAAATTATTTTTCTTACCATTATTTCTGAAATTATCTGACTTAACCCTAAAATATTTTATACTATTGTTGTCTTTGATCTCATTAAGCAATTCATTTAATAAATATATTACTCAATTAGCAAAAAAATCTAGCTGGCTTACATAATCAATTTTTGAAATATGTCTTAACAGTAAATTTTCAGTTTAAGAAGAAATATTAAAAACATGTCTACCATGATTAGAAATTCCATTAATTATTTTGAAAGTTTCAATTAAATCACCTCTCATTCTTCTTTCAAGTTGATCCTAATCTCTCCATTATCTTCCTGTAACTGTAATCTTTTACTCTTTTTATTAGTTTTGTCACTCTTCTTTCTGTGGTCTCCAATCATCCCAATTTCCATATATGATTTGTAAACACATTTTATTGATGACATTTTTTTAAGTGAACCTGAGCTAATTTTTGCACAGAGTTAAATGGTTTCAAGTATTAACCATTAATCATTTATTTGCATAAAATTAAATGATTTCAGGTATTGGTATGTAAGAGTAATAATTTAACATTAATCATTTGTTTGCACACATTTAAATGGATATACATATATAATTAGTAAGTTAACAGTTTCTTGGAGACTTCATTTTTAAATGAGTTAGAAATAATTTGTTTGCACATGAGTATTGCAATTGTTTCTACACAGTTAAAATGTTTTCAATTATTGCAAACACTAATAATTCTATTTAATATTAATTAGTTGTTGGCAGACAGTGAAGTGGTTACAAGTATTGATTTTTAATACTAATTATTCAAAGAGTTTCAAGCATTGCTATTTAAAATTAATAATTCTAGAAAATATCACTCAATTTATTCACACGCAGTTAAATGATTCCAAGAATTGCAATGTATCACTAACAATTCAATAAAACATCAGTCATTTATTAATATACAGTTAAATGATCAAACAGTTCTATTTCTAACAATTCAATTTAGCATAATTCATTTGTTTTCACTCAGTTTAAAAGTCAAACATTTCTACTTGATCCATAGATAAGAACCTATCAGAAGCTACCACTCTGGGCCAGAGTGAACCCGGAGAGTGATGGCAATGAAGGATTGCTTGCTTGCTTGGGTTTTATGGCATATCAACCTTTGTAGGTTATTTAATGCCAAATCCATTTTTATGTAAATAATCAGCTCTATTTCAAACAATTCAGTTTAGCATAAGCACGCAGTTTAAATGTAAATACAGTTTAATTATCAAAAACATCTCTATTTCAAGCGATTCAGTCAAGTAGTTCTAATTCAGTTTAGTATTAGTACAGATTTTGTTTACACACAGTTAAATGTCAAAACACTTTTATTTTAAACAATTCAGTTTAGTGTAAATACAGTTTCAATATCAAAAAACAGTTTTATTTCAAATAATTCAATTTAGCGTACGCACATTTTAATTGTCAAAAACACTTCTGTTTCAAGCTATTCAGTTTAGTCAAATGGTTCAGTTCACCATTTGTTGTATTTAACCCATAGATGGGCCTTATCAGATGTTACCACTACGGGCCAGAGTGGACCTGGGAGCAATGGCAATGAAGGGGTACTCCGCATTCCCCAAAGCTCCAGCATTGCTGGAACCTCACCATCAGATTGTTTAGTGTCATATCCAGGACATTCGTTGGGGGGGGGTCTTACTTCTGTATTCTACAGCCTCAGCCGACTGGGCAAAGCAATGAAGGAGTATTCTCCATTCCCCAAAGCTCCAGCATTACTAGAGCCTCACCATCAGATTGTTTCATGTCATATCCAGGAACTCATTAAGGGGGTCTTAACCATCTGCTGAGATGCAGTCGGTGTATACTAAAGCCCCAGCTGACTTGGCTGATATTAGGATTTTATACATCTATATACTACTGAGCAGGCAATAAACAAAAAGAAATTAAAAAAAACAGCAACATCCTATAAATAAAGTTGTACTTGTTTAAAATTTAAAAAAAAGAAAATTTTTAAAAAAGGTCTAAGTAAAATAATTTATAAGTAGAGATTTCAAAATTGCCAGGGTAAAAATTTGTCCAAGAGTGAAAGAAAGCTGAAACATTTAAAACCATCAAGATCAGTCTTCCATGGCTTTATCAAAAAAGCAATCAAAACTGTACACTTCCACTTTAAACCTGATATCCCAATGCTTTCTTTAAAAAAGTAATTAAGAGATTAATAAAGTTTTTCATTTCTTTTAAGTAGGAGACATTAATTCAATTTAGTTGTAATCTAAAAATTCAAACTTTAGATTTTGTTGTAAACACAAAAAAATTAATTGAGGGCCCTGTTATTAGTGGACAAACTTCAATGTAACCTTAAAAAGAAACTAACTTTTACATTAGAACATCTTATAGGATGGTCCAATAGTTTCTGACCCAGGAGATATTTTTAATAAAGTAAATAAATAATGCAAGATAAAAGGGTCATTCAATAAATGAGATTAATTTTGCCTCAGGAGTTAATAGGTTGGTTGGTTGGGTTTTATGGCATATGAACCTTTGTAGGTTATTCAATGCCAAATCCATTTTTCTGCAAATAGTTCTATTTCAAACAACCCAATCTCCTTGCTTAACACTCAGCAACATAAAGGTATGTATCAAGGGTAAAGTGGAGCAATTCTGGGAAAGGAATAGCACCCTCCCCTACACCTCGGTGTAGTAGCTATTGAAAAGGGAGCCTTCTGGTCACCCTCGACTAAGGTCACTAACTTTACAACTTACACAGTTTAATTGTCAAAAACATTTCTTTTTGAAGCTATTCAGTTTATTCAAACAGTTCTAATTCAGCTAATTCAGTTTAGTTTAAGTATAGATTTTCTTTACACACAGTTAAATGTCAAAACAGTTCTTTATTATACAATTCAGTTTAGTGTAAGTAGAGTTTCAATGTCATAAACAGTTCCATTTAAAACATTTCAGTTCAGCCTAAGTATGCAGTTCTATTTAACCCATAGATAGGGCCCTATCAGGTGCTTTTCCTGGCCAGAGTGGATGTGGTAGTGATGGCAATGAAGGAGTACACCGCATTCCCCAAAGCCCCAGCATCACTGGAACCTCACCATCAGATTGTTTAGTGTTATATCCAGGACACTCATTCGGGGGTCTTACCCCTCTGCAGAGGTGCAGTCAGTGTATTCTACAGCCCCAACCGAACGGGTTAACAATAGGAAACACTGTTTAAAGTTGCAACTTTTTTTAAAGGAACCAATAGTGACGGATGCTTTCATATCCCAGAAGACTATCAACATTACTTTCTTTACTCACCACTGCACCCAGAACTTTTTCTTTACTAGAAAGTCAGTTTTTCTTCTACATCTACTGTCTTTTCAACTTGGTGGCAAACCCATGTTTAGCCCATTCATAAACTTTTTTTTTAAAACTAAATCATGCCCTTCTTCATAAACATCACACATTCTTCTGTAAATTTCACATGGTCTGCACTTCTCAGCCAACAAAAATTGATGACAGACCTCTGTTCATTCAAACTTGGAGCAGTCTGCTTGATTTGCTGCCATTTTGAATAGCCTCAAAACAAATATTTTTGCTACAAACCAATTCTAAACAATGCAGAGTTTACATTTATGGGGGAAAAAATTCTGAATAGGAAAAAAAAATTACTTTGCTTTATCAAAAAATAATAATAATAATAATAATAATAAGCCTTGTATTTATTGAATGACCCTTTACACAGTATGTTTACAAGCTTAATGTCCAACTGTTATTTCATGCCCTGCTACACACACAGTTGGGTTGGTTTTAAAGATGATCATGCAAGAAACATAGGTGATTTGGACTCACCCATTTTAACCCACATGAAATTTTTCCTATCATTGTTGATGTTAATATCAATAAGGTTGTTATTAGAAAAAACAACCTTCACAGATCTGTTTCAGCATGACATTGTTTTTCTCTCAATATGCTGACTGAATTCACTAGAATTATGTTAGAAAGGAACCAGCATATGTAACTAAAAGCTAAAGTAATAAAATATATACGCAAATAGACTAGAGGTTACACACCAAGCACCAAGAAAGAGAGGCTTGGCATTATATATAAATAAGTAAGTTGGCGACCAGAAGGCTCCCTTTTCAATAGCTACTACACAGAGGTGTAGGGGAGGGCGCTATTCCTTTCCCTGGGTTGCTCCACTTTACCCTCGATATGGACCTTATATTGCTGAGTATGAAGGAAGGAGGTATCAAGTACCATTTTTAAAGTCTTTGATATGACGTGACTTGGGATTGAACCTAGGTCTCCCGGATCATTGGCAAACACTCTACCCACTAGACCAATGAGCCGGTGCATTAGATATATGTATACATATATACACACACAGAGAGAGACATGTTTTCCAAAATAATATGGAGAGAGTCACCATGAACTGCAATATCATAGAAAGCAAATTCAAACTGCATTATTATATTTACTTTCAGGCTCATCCCCTTAGGAAAAGTATGAACTCTTTTAATCCCCCTTAAATAGTATTAGGATTATCCTTCCACAAAGATGGATTTGGCATTAGATAACAGACAAAAGTCAATATGCCATTAAACAAAGAAACCAAACCAACCTAAAAATGTAAACCCTCTTTGATTCATTGCAAATACTATGTTTATTGGTTTGGTTTCTTTGTTTAATGGCATATCAACTTTTTAGGTTATTTAATGCCAAAGCCATTCTCAGAGAAGAACAGTAGTGGTGCTATTTAACCCATAGCTGGGAGGATAAGGGGGTTCATACCTTTCCCAAGGGTATTTGCCCGAAAGTGAATGTAATAGTGTGACTGGAGTACGAACTTGCGTACTGCGATTCCGCAGTCCATCGCTTTAACCATTACACCACAAGGACACCCCCTATGTTTATTTGGAGATATCTAAATAAAATCTAAGTTAAAGAAGCCAAGTATACAATTTTTTTAGGTATGTTCAATGTCCAAACTGATGAGTGTTCTGGTCCAAGCAGAGCAGATAATATGAACAGACAGAATTGAGGGCATTAAACCAAAATTATGAATTTAGATGGAACTATAAAAGGAATTAGTTACAAGAATACTTAATAATATGAAAGATGACACATCATCATTGGCATGCCAAAAGCAAATATCCCTTTGAATCTTTCACCATCTATCCCTATCAGCCATCATAATTGAGAATTCTCTAAAAGGCATACAGTATCTACCCATTACATCAGTGCCCATAGAGCAGTAATACTGCTATATGGATGCACTACATGGACAATAATTAAACGTCTGAAGAAAAAGCTTGATGGCAATTACACAAGAATGCTGCAAGCAATATTGAACAAATCCTGAAGGCAGCACTCAACAAAGCAGCAGCTGTACAGCCACCTACCACCCATCATGAAAACTATCCAAGTTAGATGAACCAGACATGCAGGACACTGCTGGAGAAGTAAGGACGAACTCATAAGCCACACACTCCTGTGGACCCCTTCACATGGATGAGCAAAAGGCAGGACGAGCAGGTAAAACCTACATACAACAGCTGTGCCGATACAGGATGTAGCCTTGAAGACTACCAGGAGCGATGGATGATAGAGAAGGGTAACGGGAGAGAGTCAAAGAGATCCATGCTGGCAGCGCGACATGATGATGATGATGACATCAGTGCCCAGCAGACCTTGCTCATCTTACTTGAATAATTAGGGAGATGGGATGGAAAGTGATCATACAGCTATTGTTTTGTAGGGTGCTGCTACAGGGATTTGTTCAAAATAGCACACAACATTCTTGTATAGTCCCCTTTTCCAAGTGTTTCCTCAGAGTCCAAGCAGTGCAGCTTTTCAACAATACTGACACAGCTACAGACAACTAATGAATATGAACTAATTATGCTTACATCATCATAAGGTCAAAGATAAACAAAAATATACATAACTTGCCAATAAGAGGTGGACCTTAAAATGGGAAAGACTTAATGGAATCAGCACAGCATTTGAAAAAAGTAAGCAGGCAGTTGGTTTTACCTGGACAAATATTATAGATTTGGAAAAAATATGAAATTATTGATTGATTTTAATGACATGCTAAGCTGTCTAGGGTTATTTTATGCCTAGAGGTTAGGGAATTGCATACATTTTTCATTTATATTTATATTTTTTGTGTAGTTTTTTTAAAAGGTTTTTATCTGCCCATGGTCCTATCAAAAAGAAATAATTTTTGAACAGATCTATTTGAGCATAAATAGGACCTTAACAAGTATCTTCACTTCAGGTCAGAGTGGACCTGGGAGTAATGGCAATGAAGGGATACATTACACTCTCCATATCCCTAGAACAGGAGCCTATCTAATGCACTTTAATGTCATACCCAGGACACCTCTTTGAGAGGTGGGGAAAACTTACCCCCTCAGCAGGGGATACAGTGTGTATTTTAAGCACTACCAACAGAGCAGATCAATGTTTTTAAGAACATTTTAAATAGATCGATTTGACCCTCATATGGGACCCTAACTGGTATTACGACTCTGGGTCAGAGAGATATCTGAAAGTAATGGTAATGAATGGTTACTCCTTCAACCCCAGTGCTCAAAAAAAGACGTCTCACCATTGGATGAAGTTTAATATCATTACTCAAAACAAAGAATGTATTCTTACCAACATACCGATTCCACAGAAAGTAAAACAAGACAAAAACATTCAAACTTACCTGTACTTCACAAGCTTCATCAACCACATTGAGGGCTGCCATGGCCACTGCCCGGCTTTGGTCATACAGCTGAGTGACTAGAACTTCCATACCCCACGACCGAAACATTGGTATCCTGGTACGAAGCAGAACACGCAGGAATTTGGTGGCATAAAGACGTCCACTCTGAAATTAAAGAAAAATTTTAAAAAATAGAAATTAAAAAGTTAATCAAAAAAGTCATCAATTATCTAAATTATAAACAAATATTTAGCGTTAAGAATGCAGAATGTGTGCTGCTAACTAAAGTCCAGATATCCAGACGACCTGTATTCCAGCCAAGGAATTTAGATTTCTAAATCACACATCATATCACAACACTGAACATTTTCAACAATTTTTCAGCTATCAGCAAAAGATAAAGAAACTCACAGGTGTAGTGGGTGGTTGGATTTTACAATATATCAATCTCTGTAGGTTATTCTACAGAAAATCCTGTTTA
>CAUZXS010002421.1:7500-62500 GCA_963585895.1 Sepioteuthis lessoniana | reverse complement strand
ACATATATATATATATATATATATATATATATATATATATATATATATATATATATATATGCACATACACACATACAAAACTCAGCCAAAGGCAAATATTCATCATAGAATATTTATGGATGCAATACTCTTCAAAGGCTCAAACTTAAAGAATAAAACAGTTTTTAGTCCAATTTGCAACTGAATGATAATTTTGCGGGGTTTGCATACACAATGAATGTCATTTTTTAATCATTCAAATCCTTCCTATATAATGAATATGAAATGTTAATGAGAATTGTTGATTCTTTTCTTAACAAACACACCAATATCATCATCACAGGCTGGGAAGACGGTGCAATGGATTCACAGGTCATCTAGTAAACAAAAAGGAAGGTGAGACAAACAATAAAGAATCTGACGGTGGAGGTGGGGGAATGCAAAATGTATTCAGAAAGGCAAAAGAAGAAAGAAATCCTGTTTGGTTTTTTAGGATTTTTTTTTTTTTTTTTTTTTTTTTTGCTTTTAGAAAAACAAAACAGAATACAATATTCGTCCTCAGCAGCAGAACTTTGGCATAGCTCGTCTATGCCAAAGGTTATAATTAATATTCTAGATAAAAGTAAATAAATAGCAAGTAAGTAAATCAATAATAATGTTTAGGTTTGTTTTTTTTTTCCTGTTTGTAAAATTCTTTTTGTTTGTTAGTTTTTTCTTATTCTTCTTTCTCTTTATAAAGGAATGAACATGAACAGCCAGCACAGAATCTAAAGAGGCAGGTGAGTGCTAGACAGGTTTCCTCTCTTTCTTTCTCAGCCAGAGGCTAAGATCTTTTTTTTTTTTTTTTTTTTTGGGTAGGAGCAGGGGTAACGTTCCAAGAGTTCCCTAATGATTCTCCACCCAACCAACAAACCTACATTGAGACCTTTATTTCTTTTGAGTAATCAGGAACATATGTGCATTTTGGAAACTTCACTGTGCGTGTGTGTGTGTATATATACATATATATATATGTGTGTGTGTGTGTGTGTGTGTGTATGAAGCCTACATGGTATACTGGATATTATCTTAAGGAAATGAACTTGACAAGCAAAGTTTAAATCTTGAATGAGGCTTTTTGCATTTCTCTCCTTCCTAATGCCCTTGGGAAAGGCATGAATCCAACTATTCTCCTTCAAGGTACAGGTATCAAATCAACCAATCAAGGCTCTTTAGCTAACTAAGCTAAGAGAAGGAAAAACTCTGATTTCAAAATCTAAAGAATACTGTATGGGTGAAACAGTAATACAAAATTTGTGCACAGTATATTGGTTAACATTCTATTGTTATCTGCAAATCCAAAAACGAAGGTCAATCCAACACAATAAACAAATCACTTGTTTAGGTAATCAAGCAGTTCACATCTTTAAGGGGATTGTTCAAGCCACAACCCTCAACATTAACTATAGAGTAAATAATGCATATATAAACACATATACACAGGCTGAGAGACACAGATACAACTATATATATATATATATATATGCACATATAGCTCTTGCAATAACTATTATCCTTAATGAAGTTAAGATATGAAACAAACACTTATTAATAATGGGTTTCCCAACAACATTGTTGATACAGAAATTAAACATTTTCATTAATAAAACTCAATAACAGACAATACCCTAAGCCATAAACAATCAAACCTTTACCATAAAAACCAATTTCATAATAATTATAAGATAGATGAACATATATTAAAAAACCATATCCAAAAAAATGTTCTCCCTACCGATTCTACCAAAAAATAAGACTTATCATTTACTACAACAAATTTAAAACTTCTCAATTAATTATTTCCAATATCTCTTCCTCCCTCCACAGAACTTTTTAATAGGACAAACATCCTATATATGTTCAAATGTCGCTAGGGAGACTGTCTCTCCAATGAAAATAATACATAGATTGGTCTTGGACTCTTTCATAACTTACAATGCACCTTAATGATGACTATACCCCTAAATCTTAAAAGCCACTCCCTCCCCAAATCCTGAAAATATTCTAGTTGAAAACACTACTATAATAGCACATGAAATTAATAAGCCACAACTACAAATCCAAGAAGCCTTACATATAAAAACAAAAAAGCCTATAATTAATAGAATTCATTTTGAAAATAGCAACAACGTTTTGAAATGCCTTTAGTATTTTTTTTTCATGAGTTATTAATGAAATGAAAAAGAGTTTTAAAACACTATTTCTCTTGATAAAATCTTCGATTTCCATTGATAGCGCTTTGTTTTTAAATGTGTTTGATGTCATTAGAATCTCAGTTTAATCCAACAATACATTTATGTAATTTTTATTGCAATTTTAAAAACTTAAAAATAAAAATTCTTTTCATTTGCAAAACGTATGATGATGGCCTATGAAGGGTCCGAAAGCACTCAGAACAATTTCAGTAAATTCATTGAACAACTCCAACCTAAAAGCAAAGTGCTTGTCAGGAAACTTGAAATGATCCTAATAAAAGTATATAAACATGTGTCATTGTTATTTAATCAAACCTGCTTGAATGAAGGACTGCTATCCAACTCCACATACATACATACATACATACATATATATATATATATATATATATATATATACACACACACACACACACACACGTAAACTTGGAGAAAAATCTATACAAAATGGAATTGAAGACCCAAGTTCAAATCTTGGACTAGGTTGTTCACATTTTTACTTCATGCTAATGCTCACAAGAAAGGCATGAATCCATCTCTTAAACCTCTCTGCTTAATATAGGTAAATACCATGGCGAAGCGACCAGTCTAGTAGAAAACACTAAATTCAAACCAGCTTTACACCTCTTAAACACTGACCTTGTGTCATATCCTGTCAATGGTAGATTGATTGACTAAATTATATATACATTTATATATAAGATTAATAGAAACCTTGAGTTTCCCAATTCTAATCATCAGGTGAGGTTTGATAATTTTACCTGGTAATCAAAACTATGACAGTGGAGTTATTCATCTTATATATCTTTTTCAAAAGATTGATGTTATTCATCCAAGTATTTCAGTCAACAAATAAATGCCTGAAATGTAGTAGAAAAAAAATGAATATATCAACTCTTAGCCAATTGATATTTAAAAAGCAATTGAAGAGAGCTTTTTGTTTCTGGTCTTTTCTTTTTTTGTTTTTATGAACCTGACACTGCTGCAGTCGCTGCTAGCACCAGCTTGAAAAGAATAAAAGAAAAGATGGATTCTAAATTTTGCACTAGAATTACAGGTAATTTAGCCAAAGCTTAAAAAGTTCAAATTATAGGCATTATTTTTGAAAATAACTGAGTTCATGACAAGTGCTGTCATGGTCGGCTTCAGCGAAAAAAAACAACAGTGAGGTAGGGTGCAAATCAGTAAGTATCCAAGGTTGTTAAGAATCAAAGCAGTCTCAGTAATAATCTAATATAGAATAGTGGCCACACGAAAGGAAAATTGACTTGAAAAAGAACAATGTTCTCTTCATATAAAGATAGTATTGATAACTGATAAATAAAAATTAATACAATATTTCTAACAGCAAAAGAAAAAAGAATTCCCCTGTACTGTTTCAAAATAAAAGATGGGTTTCACTTTATTCAAGATTAAACGTACAGGTAGATTAAAAGGATATTAGAACAGGTTCTAAAATAAAGGGTGTATCACCAACTCTTACTCAAAATTAAACATACAAATAACAATATATTACAGTAAATGATTATACATACTGATTAATATGAAAGTAAATAAAGGATTGTAATCTGACAATATGTAGAAAAATTGATAACAAGGTAATCCAAGTGAAAGGAGAGATTTATTGAGAAGTCAACACTATAAATTTTCCCCTAGGTTTTTTATTTTGTATTCTTAAACATCCATCGTTGGCTTAACATCACTAATATCACCCCTCATGGTCCTGATGATGGTTCATTAGAATCGAAACGCTATAGTGTCAACTTCTCAATAAATCTCTCCTACTTGGATTACCTTGTTCGCAATTTTTCTACACAGATTAATATATGGTTTGGTTTCTTTATTTGATGGCATATCAACCTTCATTGGTTATTTAATGCCAAAATCATCTTTGTTGAAGAACAATAGTGGTACTATTTAAACAACAATTGAGGGGGGGGATAAGGGAGATCATAAGTTCCTCAAGGGTATTAGATTAAAAATAAATGTAATAATGCGACTAAGGGTCAAATTCAATTGGTACAATGTCATAGTCCAGCACATTAGCCATGATGCCACAGGAACTCTCTCTCTCTCTCAGATTAAAATATATGCACAGGTTATAAAATAAGAACTGTATTACTAACACTGCACATTCTCCTTAAGTGTGAACACATTTTACTATTTCATTTTCAGTTTTTAAAATAGGTTATTTTAATTGAAAACTATGAGAAAATTCAAGGCTACATTGAGAGTATATTCCACATTGTTTCATATTTAGAAAAATTCATAAATAAATAAAGGAAGTATCTCGTGAATACAGTCTTTCTATGTTACTCAATTTTGCTGAAGAGGCTTGAGTTTTTGGAGAGATTTCTTTTCTTATCTTGTCTTCAGTATGGATATCTGATAGCTTCTCTCTTTTAATCCTAAAAACATATCTTTATAGAGGATTTCCCTGGGAACAAACATTCCCGATTGGCTAACCAATTTCATATTCTTCTACTACTTTTTGATGGGTCAGCCAATCAAGAGTATCCCTTCTAGGTATCAGATTTTAATTGGTCATCCAATCAAACCACAATATAGGGGCTTGCTTAATTAAAGGTCCCAGCCCATGCCTTGTTAGGAGTATCTCTTTTCACATTAAATAAAACAAAAATCAAAGTTCTGATTAATCTATGCACAAATTTGACCTTTTAGCCCCAAAAAGTGGGCAAGTGTTAGTTCAGGATGTCATGATTTAAAATGGATCAATGCACCATCAAAACCCCAAGCCAGCTTATTTTTTGTTTTGACAATTTGAAAGTTCGGTTAGTATTAGTCTCTCACTGACCTTTTAAATTGACTTTTGAATTTCTTTCAATGTCAATAAGTCTGTTTTAAATTTTTATGAGGAAAATTACATTTTCTTAAATAAAAAAAAATTCATGCTCTCCATAAGTTTTTAACACTACTGAATACCACATATTGTTACAGCACGCAGTATCCTTATGTAGTTTTTATTAAGTTTTTCTTCAAGTATTTCATTAAAGTCTAAGTGGTGCCACCTTACATCAGTACTGACATGGCTACAAACTTAACATCATAAAAAAACCACACATCATAGTGAAATTTTATAGTATCATAACAATACACTAAATCAGATGGTTAGAATTCTTATCTAACAATCTACATAAATTTGATATGATTTCAGGCAATCATTATCATTTGTTTCTTTACATTTACATTAATGATAAAAATAATCATTTATTTGCACACAGCTTTGATATCAAGTATCCCTATGTAATCAGCCGAGTTGGCTGGGGGAGTGTAGAATACACCAACTGCACTCTGTAGAGGTGTAAGACCCCCATCTCCAATGAATGTCCTGTTTATGACTCTAAACGATCTGATGGTGAGGCTCAAGTAATGCTGGAGCTTTGGGAAATGTAGAGTACTCCTTTATTGCCATTGTTCCCAGTCCACTCTGACCCAGAGCGATAGCACCTAATAGGGTTCTATCTAAGGGTCAAATAGAAATGTTTGACATTTAAACTTAGTGCAAACAAATGACTTATGCAAAATTGAATGATTTGAAGTAGAATTGTTAGATTATTTAACTGTATGTGAACAAATGACTGATGTTCAATTGAATTGTTAGTGATATATAGCAATATTTGAAATTATTTAACTCTGTGCAAAAGGCTTTTAAGAATGTTATCAACAAAATGTGTTTACAAATCATATATATTTAATATATATATATAAAAAGGATTTGGCTGGTTGGTTGGTTGGGTTTTATGGCACATCAACCCTTGTAGGTTATTTAATGTCAAATCCATTTTTATACAAATAATCAGTTTTATTTCAAAAAATTCAGTTTAGCATAAGTACACAGTTTAAATGTCAAAAACATTTCTATTTCAAGTCATTCAGTTTAGTCAAATAGTTCTAATTCAAACAATTCAGTTTAGGATAAGTACACAGTTTAAATCTCAAAAACAATAAACTCTTGAAACCATGGTTTAGTTCTACTTAACCCATAGATAGGACCCTATCAGGTGCTACCACTCCAAGTCAGAGTAGACCTGGGAGTGATGGTAATGAAAGGGTACTCTGCATTTCCCAAAGATCCAGATTTACTGGAACCTTACTATCAGATTGTTCAGTGTCATAACCAGGACACTCATGGGTGGGGTGGTCTTACCCCTATGCAGTGAAGCAGTAGGTGTATTCTACAGCCCCAGCCGACGGGGCAAAAAGGTGATTTGGCATTAAAAAACCTACAATGGTTGATATACCATAAAACCAAACTAAATCATACATATCTAATATATATGTATAAAAAGGATTTGGCATTAAATAACCCACAATAGTTGATATGCCATAAAACCAAACTAAACCTAACCCTATCTAATAGAAACAATTTGCACATAACTGCATGATTTCAAATCACTATTTCTATTTAATAATAATAATTTGTTTGCATACAGTTATATAATTTCACATATTCTTGTCTAATATTGATAATTTTCAAACAAATCTGATTCCCTTATAAATAGGACTCTAAAAGATACAACAACTCCAAGCAGAGTAAACTTGGGAATAAGGACAATAAAGGAGTACTTTATACTCTTCAGATATCCAAAAGTGGAGTATCACTTCTGGATGCAATTTAATGACATTGCCAGATTTTTTTCAGGTGGAGAGAGGTCTCACACTCCTGCAGTCCCATTGACAGGGCTTCATCTAGAATGTGTAAGTGTGTGTGTGCATATATATATATATATATATATATATATATATATATATATATATATACATACACACACGTATACTGGGAAAATAGAAAAACAAAGTAATCCAGAAAGTGATGAATTTTTTACGAAGGAGCATTCACATTAAAACGTTTAGGTTTTAGTAACATTGACTTACTTTCATAATAGATTCATCACTTTTGGATTACTGGTTTTTCTATTTTCTGCATACTGTAAGATTCATTTCCATTATTTGCTTATATATATATATATATATATATATACTATACACACACACACACACACATATAACTCCGGTTCATATTAGAAAAGTTAGCAAACCTGACAAAGGAAGAACACAAGAGAAAAAAATGATGGGGAATGTTGAATAGATTTTAGTTTCAGAGGTCAGGCAGTAGATGTAAGTTCCTTGTCAACCCAAACAATATAATAAAAAAATAAAAAATTAAGAAAAAAAAAAAACACAGTAAGTGATAAGCCCACTATCTAAAACCTGGCCACGATTGTAATAAACAACAGTTCATTACAGCAGGTGCACGTTTATGCATACAAGAAACATTTGCCCCACCTCAGCAGGAGCGGTGTCTGCAGGGGGACAGGGCCCACCTGAAGAATTTATCGTGCTAGAGATTAATAGCAATTCAAGACATCAGCAAAGACATACATTTTACTATGCATTTACTCAAATATATATATATATATATATATATATATATATATATATATATATATATATATATATATATATACACACACAGTCATTGATATGCAGAAAGTTCTAGACAAGTCAATTCATTCCTCCCAGTTTGTAACCATTTGCAAACGAGATGCATATTCCATTAGACTAAATCCCGAAAACCATAGACAACAAAAGAATAGAGCTAATAAATAACACTTTTTTTTTCTTCACCCTGGTCGTAATAACTTTAGGATAAAGGTGGCCTCTTAATAAATATATGCACATTTATTTAGTAATTGTCTGATAAAATGTGCATTATTCACATCTCAAAAGCCCAAACCAAGTTTTAAATTTAGGGAAGGTGTTTAACATCATTATTTTTCCTAAGATATATTTATTTCGTAAAATTATAGAGGTGAAACAGCTCAGGGGTGGGTGGGGTAGGATCAGTAAGGACGGGGAGAGAAAAAAAATTTATTTACTGTATTTCCCAGTGTATAATGTGCACCTACATTTTTAGGGTGAGAAAAAAATAAATTTAGTGAATAAATTAAAAGAATCTTAAGTTTGAAAGAAGCGTGTCATGAAAACCTTTTTTGTTTATTGTGGTCACTGACATGGCATCCATTGAAAGCCATGTTGCTAGTGTTGCTGGATCTTTTTTTTTTTTTTTTTTTTTGGCAGAGAGGGTGAAGTTCTGCATAAACCAACATGGAGCAAAGTGACCTTCAAACCTCATTATCATGTAATGGTTAGCAGAATAGTCCTACAGATCAATTACAACAATGCAGCAAGATTGATTCTCACTAAGTGCCACATATTTGCAAACTTATGCCGAATCTAAGCTGTGCTGATCACCTCAAATAGTTTAATGAATTATCAGGTCGAGTTATCAGATCACTGCTTGTCAACCCAATTTTCCATAAGTGCTTAATATTTCTTGACCTTGTGTCAAACTTATCAAACTCAAATCATTACAGCAAGTTTGCACATAGTTATATGGTCTCAAGCATTCCCAGCCCAGTCGGCTGGGGCTGTAGACTACCCTGACGGCATGTCTGCTGAGAGGCAAGACACCCCCCAATGAATGTCCAAGATATGACACTAAACTGCATCTGATGGTGAAGCTTGCAGAATGCTGAGTACTTATTCATTGCTATTGCTCCCAGGTCCACTCTACGGACCAAATTGAACTGTTTGACATTTTAAACTGAATGCAAGCAAATGACTTATGCTAAACTGAACTGTTTGAAATAGAATTGTTTGATCATTTAACTGTGTGTAAACAAATGACTGATGTTTAATTGAGTTGTTTAGAACTATCTAACTTTGTTGACTTATGTTTACAAATCATGTAGATCTAATACATATATGCATAAACCGGATTTGGCATTACATCACCAACAATGGTTGATATACCATAAAACCAAACCAAACAAGAATTCTAATCTAACACTAACAATTTACATACAGTTATATGGTTTCCATTATTCCTATCTAATACTAACAATTTGCACAAAGTTATATGGTTTCAAGTATTCCCATATATCACTAACAATTTGCACACAATTATATTGTCCAAATATTTCAAGCAATTATACAGTTTCAACTAACAAATAATAATAATAATCCTTTGTAAATAATTATAGTTTCAAGTAACTATTTTAGATACAAAAAGTTTTCACAGTGATACAGTTTTAAGTATTCCAATCTAATAGTAATAATTTTCATCCAAATAAATGGGACCCTAGCAGATACAATGACTCAATATCAGAGTGGAGCTAGGAACAATGGTAACAAAAAGGTACTCTACACTCCCAGAGTTCCCAGAGCCTCACCACCACATCCAGTTCAGTATCAAACTCATGACACCCCCATTTTTTTTATTTTTTTTGGAAGGGTCTTATTCTAATTCATGGTAAGCAGCCAGTATATTTTAAGCACCACTAACAGGGCAGCTCTCAGATTATCATCATACATATGATGATATAATATACATATGATAATTCTAATTTGTATATAGAATCCCTTTCTCAAGTGTATCAGTTTAAAACGGTCATGAGCAATCTACAGTACTTTCTGAATGACCTAGCTAAGACTTCCATCTTTTTTATAGAAATTATCTTTTTACTGGCAGTTTAAAAAAAAAAAAAATAAAATTTTCACTATTTCTATGGCAGATGCTTTTGTCCCTGGTTTTCTATAGTGAAAATGGTTGTGGTCCTTTGAACATAAAATTACTTTGGGGAAATTTCAATGACATAATGGCTAAAGTGTTGAACTGCTGCCCCAAAGTAAGTAAGTTCAAACTCAAGTCACACTATTACATTCACTTTCAGTCAAATATCTTGGGGAGGTTATCAACTCCCTTACCCCAACCAGCAATGGGTTAAATAGTACCACTGCTGTTCATCTGGAAGGATGGCTTTGGTATTAAATAAACCATCAAGGTTGATATGCCATTAAACAAAAAAACCAAATCATACCAAAATTTCTTAGAACCTTTTTTTTTTAAGTGCCACCCATCTGATGAGGAGCCATGTTTCATGCAGAGTCCACTTCACAAAAAAGGTTACTCATACCCACTTTAACAGTGATTTATAAAAATTTATAGAACATTGTAGTGGAACTTGTTTGCTGTTTGGGTTTTATGGCATATCAACCATTTTAGGTTACTTAATGCCAAATCCATTTTTATATAAATAAACAGTTCTATTTCAAACAATTCAGTTTAGCATAAGTACATAGTTTAATTATCAAAAAATTTCTATTTCAAGCTATTCAGTTTAGTCAAACAGTTCTTATACAAACAATTCAGTTGAGCATAAGTACAGTTTCAATGTCAAAAACAGATCTATTTCAGACAATTCAGATTAGCATAAGTACACAGTTTACACATCAAAACAGTTCTATTTCAAGTAATTTAGTTTAACATAAGTACGCAGTTTTATTCTATTTGACCCTATCAAGTGCTACCATTCCAGGCCAGAGTGGACTTGGGAAAGATAGCAATGAAGAGGTACTCCACATTCCATAAAGCTCCAGCATTGTGCTTCTGACATGCCTTTTTTTTATTGAGTAATACAGCTCCCCACAATAAATTTCCCTCAAATTTAAATCAACTGAAAGGTTATTAGAAATAAAAAAAATAATCTAATTAACTATTCCATAAGAACATTTAACATTGTATATTATTGACATCCATACTATTCTATCTCAGCTTGTATATATTATGCATGAGATTATATATATCAGAGGAAGGAACAGCAAGAATGATAGAAATAAGGGAGAAAGTGACAGTATGTTTTCGTGTGTGTGTGTGTGTATATATATATATATATACATACACACACACATACATACATACATATATACACTAATTAAGTATTTTGTTATTCTTATTACATTTTTATTCCTTTGAGAGGTCCATCCGGCTTTCTTAAAATTCACTGATGTGGGTTGCCTTCCTATCATATTTAATGTCTGCTTGCTTTAAAATCATCAGCTGCTTGAAGATGAAGACAAAACATATTTGATATCCTGCATAACACCAGGTTACCTTGCTAATCTAAACATCAACACATGTTACTCAGATATTGAAAGAATTGTTGCTGTATTTACATGCAAATTGAAGCACATCAAACAGATTTAAATAACAAATGATGCTCGTGAACCTATCTATAGTGACCTAACAAAAATATGCCAAACTTCTCTTTCACTTCATATGCATACAAATTATGCAGGTGCTTCTTGCCAAGTGCATATCAAAAGTCAAAGGCTGAGGATTTTCTACTCTTCCTTTCCAACACTCACACACACAAAACAAAATCGCACACAAGAGGAAACAAAAATTAGGCAGAGAACAAAGGCTGGACAGTAATTGAATATCACTTAATGGTGTCTTTGTTTTGACTTTCTCTGGACATCACACAAAAGACTATTTCTACCAAATTTTACAACTTGGAGAAATTAAGAAAGAAAAAAAAAAAACAAATTGGATAAATATATATAAAGTATGTACTTATTTTTGGATAGTTATATAGTCAGGTAATTGATTGATTGATTTTAACCGCATGTCAACCGATTTAGGGTTATTTTAAGCCTAAAAGTAAAGGAATCACATCCATTCATATTTACATTTTCTATGTAATTTCTTAGGGGTTTTTTGTTACACAGTTTTTTTAAGGGGGTGGAGGAGGGTTGCACAGTTTATTTTGTTTTTGTTTTTTTTTACCCATAGTCCTGTGACGGCAAATTCTTTAAAATCCCAAAATGGGACTTTATTTTTGCACGTGTGAAGACGGGGCAGACTGGCACTTGATCCCTCGTAGAATAAGTCCTCGTTCAGAGTTTTTTCTTGGGCACATAAGAACTGGCATATTATGTGGGGGATTAATTTATGGCTAGACTGACCGCCGCTGGCAAGGGGTTCCAAATTTCCCACTATACACACACCCACTAAGGCCACTAGTCTTCCTCCCCTAGAGCAATGGAAGATATGGACCTCTAGGTTTAGACGTAATAATATTATATTGTGGTAGTCGGCAACTCCGGTTCCCCGTATAAGAATTTAAAGGAATTTATAGGACAATTTTAAGCAAGCATAACATAAGGCGACGTGAAGCTGGAAAAGAAACATAAAATAACAAATCCATAGCAGATGCTACAAATAACAACTTCAAGCACGTGGGAACATTAAAATATATCAGTCCTTTTTACTACACACAGATATACACTTTCAACGTATCAAATATATTATAAATGAATAGTGCGTGAGCACAAATGTCTTTCTTCTTTTCTTCTCTTTCGTTTTCAGTCTTTCTTCAAATTGAGAGAGAGAGAGAGAGAGGGTGTATAAAATTGGGTATGAGGAGAAACAGTTCCAAAGTTTACATATCTTATTTCGACGGGTTCCTGTGGAGAATATTTCCTCTTTTACGGGCTAATAGACTTTATGCTATTTTTAGTACTGGCTTGAAGAAATGGCTCCTTCGTATCCGAGATATTTTTTTTGTCTTCTTTTACCCGGAGTGCTTGGTTTTAGTTCCATCCGCCACGAACCCTGTCCAATAACTAATTTTCTTATTGTCTATTTCCGCTGACGGGAAGGAGTCCCCACTTCCGTTTTGGGGGCCCAGCCAATCGTTTGGCTTCTACCTTCTTCCTTCCTGTGTCAGGCGACCCGAGTGAGGTCACCAAGTACAAACATCTATTGGTCTCCACTATGACCCACATTCTTTCTTAATGGTCATTCTTTGACGGCTTGCTACTGTTAATTCGAACACGAGGATAGTAGTAATCTTATTTCTATCGTCTCAGTGGGACACCACGTGACACCGATCAAATACAGATAATTTTAACAGATCTATTTGACATATAAATGGAAGTCTAACAGGTACCACCACTCCGGGTCAGAACGGAGCTGAGAGCAAAATCCCTTAGGTGCTTGTGGTATAACGTTATTACTAAAAGGAAATGAACATTGTGATCAGAGTTCAAATCCTGGATAGGGCTAATACTCTAAGGAAAGGTATACAACCAACTATTCTACCTCCATCTATGGGTAAATAGTAAGACAGACTGGGCTCATTAATTTTGGTATGGCAACCAGTCTAGGAGAAGGAAAACTCTCAAATCAAACTTGCTAAACTTCGTTGAAAAAAACTGACCTTGTGTCACATCCTGCTATTGTAGACGGTTTGGTTTTATGACATATCAACTATTGTATATTATTTAATGCCAAATCCTTTTTATACGTATATATTAAATATGATTTCTAAACACATTTTGTAGATAACATTTCTAAACAAGGCTGATCTCATTTTATCCACACAGTTAAATGGTTTCATTTATTTCTATCAAATACAAATTATTCTATTTACTATGAATCATTTGTTTGCACATAGTTTAATGTTTTCAAGTATTGCTATGTATTACAAATGGTTCCAAGTATTGGTATGTATCACTAACAATTCAATTAAACATCTGCCATTTGTTTACACAGTTAAATGATCAAACAGTTCTATTTCTAACAATTCACTTTAGTACACAGTTTTCTGTTCATACACAATTAAATGTAAAAACAGTTTTATTTCAAACAATTCAGTTTAGCATAAATACACAATTAAAATGTCAAACAGTTCTATTCGATCCATAGATAGGTCACTATCTGGTACTATCACTCCAGGCCAGAGTAGACCTGGAAGTGATGGCAATGAAGTGGTACTCCCCATTACCCAAAGTTCCAGCATTACTGAAGTCTCGCTATCATTGTCTAATGTCATATTCAGGACACTTGTTGGTGGGGAGGATTCTTACCCCTCTGCAGAGATGCAGTTGGTGTATTCTGCAGCCCCAACCGACTGTGCTAAGTAGAGGAGTTGGATATATATATATATATATATATATATACACACACACACATATATATATTATATAAATCACTCATTGCAATAAAAAAGATTTGGTTTCTCAGTCTTCTTTAGGCTGCCGAGAATAAATGAATTCCCTTAGCACCTGACTACAACTAAGAGGATCTAAGTTTGAGGAGGGCGAGCCATGTGCTTCCCATAACATTTACCAAAAGAGTGAGTAAGTACAGTGAAATGAACATCCTTTCACAGTGAAAAGGAGGGAGATGCAGTAAAACAGATCCCCTAAAATCAAACTGAACCAGATCTAGTATAGTTTAAAACTTTATCAAGCATGACTAATAAATCCTGGAAGTTTTAGCTGAAATCAAATCAAAAACGGCAGAACCTTATGTGTATAGATAGACGGATATTTGCTGAATTATAAAATGGTTGGTTGGTTGGTTTTGTGGTGTGCTAATCCTTCTTGTGTTATTGAATGCCAAAGTCAATTTGTATTTTTGCAAGCAATTCTATGGTTTCAAGTAATTAATAGTAATAAAGAAAAAATTGATAATACGCAAACGATTATTAAGTGTGGGTTATGGGTTGACCAAAATAAAACAGTAAATCACATTATACATAAATGCAGCAAATTGGCACAAAAGTAATACAAGAGTAGGCATGACTGTGTAGGAAAGAGGATCCACTGGGAATTGCGCAAAATATTAAAATCTAACCATGCTGACAAATGTTATATGCACAAACCAAACTGTCCAAGAAAATAAGACTTATAAAATTCTCAAAGACTTAGAGATACAAATGGAGCACTAAATCCTGGTCAAAAGACTAGACCTAATACTAATGAACACAATAGAGTGAAAATGAAAGGAAGCGAAAAAAAAAATACTTGAATCTTATCAGAGATCTGGAAAAAACTAACATGAAAATGACAGTGATACCAATTGTAGTTGGTGCACTTGGAAAGAAACATCAGGAACAGGAGATCAGAAGAAGAATTGAGACCATACAGACCACAGAACTTTTAAGATCAGCTAAAATACTGAGAAGAGTCCTGGAAATTTGAGGAAACTCAGATTTTAGAGAAAACGCACGAATTAAAACTAGTATAAAAAAAACTCAAATCAAGTGATAATAATAACAGTAATTCGTTAACATAGTTATAGGGTTTCATGTATTCTCATCTAATACTAATAATTTCCAAATAAATCAATTCAACCATAACAGATACTTCCACTCACGGTCAGTCATACTCAGAACATTACTATAAAAAGACATATAGGTATATATATATATCTTACATACATAGACATAATACACATACAATGCTGATATCAAAGAATATCATTCATGTGGAGGTATTTTCTCGCATGTGCTTTGTTTGTTTCAGGTTTTGTCTACTGTGCAGTAAATTAGAGTTAGTTGGACACTGTCTGTGAGGAAAGCATCACCATGTTGCAATTCACTCCACCAGAAATTTGGAAATGGTATATGTTACTGTTTGTTATTCAGGTCAGAAGCAACTATAGTAAAGTTTCCATGAGTTTGAGTATCAGTCAGAGAACATTGCAGAGGATTTAAAAATACAGTGTGGAACGATAAGATTGTCACCCTAGAAAAGATGACATGATTCCATTTCCATTTAATGAAAACCGGTTTCTTTTTGGTTGCAGACCATCTACTAGTTGGCCAGTTGTGTACAAATCCCAAGAGCGATAGCTTTCTATCATGTCTGAAAGTGACACAATGTTCAACGAGTGAGATCAGAGATGCACCGCTGTACAAGTCATGCTCTCTACCGATCCAAGTTATGACAACAGGACCATTGCCAGCACCCTCAAAATGCAAATCCAGATGGTTCAACGCTTGAGGGCACGCATCGGACGACCCTTTGGATGTGGTGGAGCGGAAGCCCAAGGCTAAGGACACCACTAGGAAGACCTGGACCAAGGAGTTCATCGAAAAGGTTCAGGCAATCATTGATAAACTCCCCAGCGGCCTATTCAGCAGATTGCCAGAGATTTAGGCGTCTCACACACAACTGTGAATGCATGTGTGAAGAAGGTCGTACAGGTGCCAGACAAGCCAGATCTTGACTGAAAAGACAAAGAAACTCAGGCTAATCAAGTCCGTCAGGTTACTCAACAAACTGAAGCATCCCAAGAAACCAAACATGCTCTGGTTCTTTTCAGATGAAAAGAACTTCTGTCAGGACCAGGTGCACAACAGCCAGAACTATTACTGGATTGCCACAAATAACAGGGATGTGCCCAGGGTGATGAAAACAAAGTTTCCGGCTATGGTTATGGTCTTTGGTGTGGTTTCAAGTGAGGGCCACATCATGCCACCTCACATCTTCGAAGTTGGCTTGAACGTCAACACCAAAGTGTACCTACATGTGCTGAAGAGTGTGATGATCCCCTGGTGCAATCAGGTAACCGGTAGCAGACCCTGGGTGTGGCAGCAGGATTCGGCGCCAGCCCACAAGTCCAAAGAGACCCAGGCTTGGCTTCACAAGGAGTGCTACGACTTTGTACCCTTCTCTCACTGGACCCCCTCCTCTTCCCCCGACCTGAACCCGCTGGACTACTTCATTTGGTCATACGTCGAGAACATCACCAACATGACCTCCCACAACACTAAAGCCAGCCTGATCACCGCCATCTGCGAGTATTCGCCGAGCTCCCGCCGGCGCTTGTAGAAAAGGCATGCTCCCAGTTCTGGATCCATATGGAGGCGGTGATTGAGGCTGAAGGTGGCTACATTGAATAGATGTCAGCTCTACTACATAATCAAGTTACCTGAATTGATTTTTTTCAATAAAAGTTTTAAAATAAAACTGTAGTGTACAATAATTTTATCGTTCCACCCTGTAGTTAGAGGAGTTCAATGAAGGCAGGAAAACTCAGAAGCCTCACTATGTTCTGATAAGAAAAGAACTCCCAAATTTGTTAGAAAGATCCAGGCCATGATTGGCAATGATCCCAGCAAGTCAATCAGGTCTGATGAACATGGATTTCATTTCAGTTTCTTTGTTTAATAGCATATCATCTTTCATGGGTTATTCAATGCCAAAGCCATCCTTGTAATAGAACAGCAGTTATACTATTTAACCCAAAGCTGAGGGCCAGGAACATGGGAGTGTCTGTGTTTTTTTTATCAGGCAGATAATGCATGAAAATGTTCAGTATTTCTCATACAACATGAAAAAGGGCCAATTTTTATCACAGGCCTTTAAGGACAAGAGGAAAAACAATGCTGCAAAACTTTTGAACAAACTCAAGCATCCTCTCCAACTTAAGCTACTTTGGTTTTTCTCAGATTAGAAAAAATTTCTGACAGAATCAGATGCTGAACTCAGAACAACCTTTGGCTTGCTCTGTCTGGATAAAATGTACTGATAAGGAAAAGCAAACACCCAGTACACATCACGGAGTTTGAGGAGGTCACAAGCTATGGTGATGTTACGTCTCAATTCATCTTCCCACATGACCTAAGACTCAACATGGTAGCCTACATCAAGCGCCTGGAATGGGTAGCGCTGACCTGGATTGAGAGGGTGGCTGCTGGAAGACCCTACATCTGGCAACAAGATTCTGCACCATGCCACACCAACAGGAAAACCCAGTCTTGGCTGGGAGAAAATTTCTGCTTCAACCACATCACCCCAACTTCTGGCCACTTAACTCCCCAGATTGTAATCCCTTTGATTACTATGTGTCAGGTATGTTAAATTGAGAGACCAACAAAACTTTGTGCAACACCAAAGATGAACTGAAGACAAGAATAACAGCAGCATTTACCAATTTACATAGGGCCCAGTGGAAAGGCTTGGAGATTCTGGTCTTCTGGAAGCAGTGAATGAAGCCAATGGCAATTTCTTTGAATGAATTTTATCTATAGTTGTTATATACCGTACCAATGAACATTAATGAGTATGTCCCAATCTTCATAAATACACTGGAGACTATTGTAAGAAGAGGTAATATGCTAAGTAGTTTACCACAAGCAGTGGGTTATTTTCTTCATGCCGCTGGTAAGTATTGTATTTTACTAATATTATAAAGATTTCCATTTCATTTCCAACTTCCATTTTGGTTATTTCTTATTCAGTAACCCTTTGTTAGGTTACAACAATAGTATTTTAAGATATTTTCAGGTAATTTTGGGAAATATATATGATAAAGTGAGATACCATTGTCACATAATTTAGATGACAATTGATCAATCACACCTTTTCCATCAAATATTAACTTATTTATATGAGATAAATATTCATAGATACATCAAAATTGGGAATCAAGTACTCTTACAACCAAACTTTTCCATCTGCTTCAATTTTTGCCAAATCTTGAAAAGGCAATGATTAAAAACATTGATGTTTTCTTTATAAGAATGATTCACAAACATTTTCTACCCGACCACTACACTATCCGTTCAACATATTCTAGTGTTATCTTTAATGAGGACGAGTCACCTTTCAATCACCACAGTGGCTTAAGAGTAATTTACAAGTATCTCTACACACACATTCCAATTGAAATATCTTCCCAATTGCCCTTCTTGTAAAAATTTCCATGACAAACTGAATGATAAACAAAGCTACTTATTTTACACACACTGGGGAATATGTTGAGATGAAAATACAGAAATATCAAAGGTCCAGTCAGCTACCTGACCATAACATTATGGAAACCTTTACAAATTAAAACATGGAAAAAAAACAGTTCAGATGGAGATGTAGAGAAAACTAAGCTATAATACACAAAAACATACAAATGCATGAACTCCCTATATATATATATATATATATATATATATATATATATATATATAGCGAAACAATGGCATGCAGAAAAAAAAATTCATTTAAGAGCCTCATATAAAGACAAATTACAAATACTCAAATACATCAGTATATATAACTATACATACAGACATAAAATATATATATTATAAAGACATACAAAAGTATATATATATATATATATATACACACACATATATATACATACACAAATGCACACACATATATATATATCATAAGTATGAGTGTTGGTATATATATATATATATATATATATATATATATATATATATATATATATATATGTGTGTGTGTGTGTGCGCGTGTATGCCATTGTATGTGTGTATATATATATATATATATACACACACACGAACACACACACACATATATATTTTTACCCACATATACATCGATACAGACACATATACACACACAAATCATAAAAAAAAAAACACAATTAAATAACATAACTATATAAATATATATATATATATATATACACAACAATCACACAGAGAAAAAAATATATAAATACACACAAATATAGCAATATACATATACACAACTATATATACAAACACGTATGTATATATATACATATATATATATATATATGACATAGATACACACACACATCTCTATATACACACACACACACACACATATATACAAGAGAAGCAACCTTCATAAAAAAAAACCCATAACCAACTGAAAATCATTCAAACTGCAAACATGAGTCAGTTCAAGGCTCATTAAATACCCCATTAACAAGGCCTTGTGCCATAGATGTTCTCTGACGAAAGTATCAAGCTGAAAACATATAAGAATGTAAGAACAAAATAAATAAATAAATAAATAAATCCTAAAAATACAAATCTCTTTGTGGACATACTCACTGGTCCAGAAGACCTGGATTCAATCACAGATCGCTTCATACCAAAGAGTTTAAAAATGATACTTGATACCTCCTTGCTAAACACTCAGCAATATAAGGTACGTATCAAGGGTAAAGTGGAGCAATTCAGGGAAAGGAGTAGCGCCCTCCCCTACACCTTGGTGTAGTAGCTATTGAAAAGGGAGCCATGCATATATATATATATATATATATATACACACACACACACACATATATACACACACACACATATATATATATATATATACACACATATATATACACACACATACACATACATACATACATACATATATGTAAATATACATATACACACATACATATAAATATATATATGTCTGTAGTTAAGCAGCAGTCTTTCATTTAAGCATGTTAGACTAAATAATAATGACAGATTTTGTCAATATAATTTTATTAAGATCCTTTCAAGTTTCCCTATAAGTATCTTAGTTTCAGGTTGGATTTGGTGGATGAATTTACCAAAATTGTCCCGAGCGCTTTTAGACCTTTCATAGGCCATCATCAGGGGTTGCTTGCATGTGTAAAGAGTGTTTTTAAAGAATTTTGGAAGTTTTTTAGTTTTTATAACATAACAAGACTATGCAAACGCAGAGGTGGATAAAACTAAGTTGCTGATGAATTTCAAAAACAGAATGCTATCAACAGAAATAGAATATTATCAAGAAATATGGAATATTTTAAGGAAAAAAAAAATCTAAAGGCATTTCAAAACATTGTCGCTATTTTCAAAAATAATTCTATTGATTTTAGGTTTTGTTTTTATACGTAGGGTTTCTCGGAGTTGTAGTCATAGCTTATTTATTTCGTGTGCCATTATAGTGGCGTTTTTAACTAGAATTTTTTGAAATTTGAATTTGGGAATAGAATGGGTTTTAAGATGAAAGGCTATGGAGCTAGAATCATTAAGGTACATTGTAAGCCGTCTAGAATGAGTTGTAGTGGTAAGACTAACATAAGCATTAATTTTTATTTTAAACAATTTGAGGGTGGGTATATACACACACACACAAACCACTTGTTATGCATACATCATAGACAGCTTGAGGTGGGTACACACACACACACACAGAAACCACTTGTTATGCATATATCACAGACAATTTAAGGAGGGGTATACACACACATATTTCAAGCAGAAGTCAGATTTGCCGACATAGTTATAAAACTACAAAAATCCCTATACACACGCACACACCAACCTATAAATATTCAAAATGTTACGCTGATGCACACACAAGGACTTGGTATGCATACCCTGTTTGCAACCAAGTGAACAAAGCCAACGTTATCTAAAAAGGCGGAGCAACAAGTCTGTGAGAAATGGGTAAAGAAAAACATTTAAAAAAAAAAAAACACGCACAAGAGGAGGACTGCAGTTGTGGAGGGGGAGGATGTTTCTTTGGTAAGTGACCATCAAATTAGTTCTCAAGTAGACAGTAGTAGCAGCAAAACATTTAGTCCAAGATAAAAGTTGCCACAGACAATATAAAAAAAAATAAATAAATAAAAAATTTTTTTTTAAATTTAATAAAATCACATAATGCCAACATCTTTAAACATGCCTTCTTTTTTTCTGTTTTTGTTGTTGTTTTGTTCTTTTTTCCCCAAAAAATCATTACATTACTATCTTGTTTGTCTATGTTAAAAATTTCATGTTTCTAGTATTTACCATTTTTAAACACGTCCAAAACAATGGTTGAATCCAATCTAAAGTCAACACTAGTGACGTGTATTACCAGGAAGCAAAGTACTCATTACTTACCCGAGAAGAATTACTGAGTACAAAATTTAAGCTTAACATTATTTCATTTGTATCATACAGCACTTAAGAGAGATTTAGTGAATTTATACCTTTTCTAATGAACACTTGAAACTTGTAAGCAGACATTCACCTCTGATGCACAAAATTCAATTTGTCATAAAGTCATATCCGACCCCACCCCCGCTAGCTTTCATCATTAATTGGTTCCAAAAGTTATGACATTTTAGCCCTACTTTTTAAAGAATGATCAACACAATAAAATCATTTCATTCATATAATGACATACAGTTGCTTACAATTTTTCAATGTAAATATTTCATTCATACTCTGTGCGTGTACGTTTTTACAGTATTTTAAATTTTTTTCAGCTGCTTTTAATATTTCATTCATACTGTGTTGGTAGGTTGGTTGGTTTAAGTTTTATGCATATCAACCTTTGAAGGTTATTCAATACCAAATCCATTTTTATACAAACAAACAGTTCTATTTCAAACAATTCAGTTTAGCATAAGTACACAGTTTAATTGTCAAAAACATTTATATTTCAAGCTATTCAGTTTAGTCAAACAGTTCTAATTCAAACAATTCAGTTTAGTTTAAGTATAGTTTTTGTCAACACACAATTAAATGTCAAAACAGTTCCATTGCAAACAATTCAGTTTAGCACAAGTACAGTTTCAATGTCAAAATGAGTTCTATTTCAAACAATTCAGTTCTGCATAAGTACACAGTTTAAATATCAAAACAGTTCTATTTCAAGTAATTCAGTTAAGCATAAGTACACAGTTTAGTTCTATTTGACCTATAGATAGGACACTATCAGGTGCTACCACTTCAGTTCAGAGTGGACCTGGGAGTGATGGCAATAAAAGTGTATTCTGTATTCCTCAAAGTTCTAGCATTACTGGAACCTCACCATTAGATTGTTTAGTGTACTATCAAGGACACTCAGTGGAGCGGGGTCTTACTCCTTTGCAGAGATGCAGTTGGTGTATTCTATAGCTCCAGCCAACTGGACAAATCATCATCATGTCGCGCCGCTAGCACGGATATCCCTGACCCTCTCTCGCCACTTCTCCCTATCATTCATCGCCTCCGCAGGTCTTCAGAGTTACATCCTGTGTCCTCACATAGTTGCTGTATGTAGGTTCGTGCTGGTCGTCCTGCTTTTGCACATCCATATGTGGGGGTCCACAGGAGTACATCGCTTATGAGCTCGTCCTTGCTTCTCCAGCAGTGTCCCGCGTGTCTGGTTCGTCTAACTTGTATAGTTTTCGTGATGGGGGGCAAGTGTCCGTATAGTTGGTGTCTCGTGGGGTGTTGTCGCCAGGACTTGTTCAATACTGCTCTCAACATTCTTGTGTAATTTCCGTCTAGTTTCCTCTCCAGCCGCTTAGTTAGCGTCCATGTGGTGCATCCATATAGCAGTATCGACACAACCGCTGCCTGGAAGAAACTGCGTTTCATTTTATCGGTTAGGTCCAACTTCCATATGATCAAGAGCCTATCGATAGCTGTCCATGCCTTCGTCAGTCGTGTGTCGATGTCTTTTTCGGTTGATGAGACGCTACTACCTAGGTAGGTGAATTTGTCTACTAGTTTCAGAGAGGCTCCGTCTAGTGTGGCAATGTTGCCCGTTTGGTTGTAACACATATATTCAGTTTTGTGTGCATTGACATGGAGGCCAATGCCAGCTGCAGCTCGTTCCAGACTATGCAGTAGTGTCTCTGCTTGATTAGGCGTATTCGCTAGTAACGCCAAGTCATCAGCGTAGTCGGTGTCCGTGATTGTTTTTGCGGGGTACATTTTGCTTCTTCTCTTAGTCAGCTCGAAGCCATTTTCTCTGATTTTGTCGATCAAAGTCCTAAGCACATAGTCTAGACAGATGATAATGAGGTACGGGGGTAGTGTGTCTCCTTGTAGTATTCCTGCGACAATGTCGAAGTATTCCGTGTCTCCATCTGGTGAACGTACTTTCACTTTGGTGTTTCTGTAGAGAATCATTATCGGTGCTACGGTTTCTTTTGGTAGGCCGTACGCTAGTAGGATTTGCTTCATCTTCCCTCTGTGGATGGAATCAAAGGCCTTGGTAAAGTCGACAAATAGTAATGTTGCCTGAAGGTTTTTTGCCCGAACGCCTTCAAGGATTCTACGGATGGTCAGTATTTGTGAGGTTGTGGATCTATTTCTCCGGAAGCCATTTTGGTTTTTCCTAAGAATGTTGTCTATTTTGGGTTCTACGCGGTTCTGTAGTAGGGCATTGTAGATTTTGGCTGCTATAGATGTGAGTGTTATCCCTCGGTAGTTCTTGGCTAGTCCAAGGTCGCCTTTTTTAGGGAAAGGAAGGATGCATCCCTTCATCCATCTTTCTATCCTATTTTGACTATAGACTGCGTTGCATTGCCGGAGCAGTATATCGTCGAATTGTCTAGTCTTCCACACTTCTGGGGGGATCTCATCTAGCCCTGCAGCTTTCCTATTTTTAATTCTTCTGAGAACCGAGTCGAGTTCTTCTTTGGTGAAAGGACCAAGTTTAACGTCTAATTGCTTACTGATAATTCTGGTGATCGGTTCATCCGTTATTTTCAGTGGGTTTCCTAGTAGATTTTTGAAATGCTGTTCCCACAGTTTTACTCTTTCTTGTTGGCTTGCAGCTTTCAATTTTGATTTGGCCGTGCTCTTCCTTCTACTTACTTCGTTTATTGTTTGCCAGGCTATCCTGGATTGTCTATCTTCCACCGAGTCTCTAATCTTATCTATCTGATTTTGTATGTATTCTGCCTGTTCTTTTAGATATATTCCTGCTAATTGATATTGTGCCTTTTCTAGTTTTCGGGCATTTGTGTTTGTTGGGTTCTTTCGATAGCTTTTGGAGGCAGTTTTCACAAGTGCACGTTTTTCTCTAACCGCTAGCGTTTCCCAAGGGACTCTATATTTAGTTCTAGGTTTTGTTGGAATACACTTTGCTGCCGCCTTAAGGTGTGCTTCTACAAAATTTTCATATTCGTCATTTGGGGTACCTTTTTCTGCCTTCTCTTGTAGTGCTTCGAATCTGTTTCTTAATTCTAATGCATATTTGTCTCTAATATCTCTGTTGTTGAGTAGGGCCCAGTCATGGCGTTTTTTCGTAGGCTTAGTCGTACATTGGCCGTAACTATTCGATGATCAGAGGACACACCCTCGAAAGAGGAGTAACACTCTTGGTCCTATAAGCATTCCCACCCCTCCTACTCTGTCAATGCATCGGTAGGAGGGGTGGGAATGCTTATAGGACCAAGAGCCTTAAAAACACTAAACAGCATTGAGAGAATACAACCTAGGATGATGGCCGCAACGTTTAATGGCAACCCCAAATCAACAATTATCTCCTGCTACAGCCCTACCAATGTTAGCGAAGAAAACGAAATAGTCACCTTCTACGAAGATCTATCCTCCCTCGTACGTAGCATTCCGAAACACAACCTGCTAGTCATTGGCGGAGATATGAATGCACAAATCGGGAAAAACAGAAACAACAAATACAGCCTACACAACACGTCAAACAGGAATGGGCAACATCTAATTGATTTCATGATAGAAGATAGATTAACATGCCTCAATACAAACTTTCAAAAAAGGGAGGGGAAATTATGGACCTACACATAAGCGAATAAGAGTAAAGCACAGATAGACTACGTCTTTATAAACAGGAAATGGAAAAACAGTGCGATGAATTGCGAGGCATACTGGACAAATACTATATATATATATATATATATATATATATATATATATATATATATATATATATTTCATTCATACTCTGTGTGTGTGTGTGTTTTATTGTATTTTTATATATATATATATATATATATATATACACACACACACACACACACACACACACTTATTTTAATTTGCTTTTATTATATTTCAAATTCTTTTCAGCTTCTTTTATCTTTTATTGTTAATTTTTATCTATTTTAAATATATTTTAAAGAAATTTTTTCCTTTTAATTTGACATCTTTATATTATAAAGTGAGTGATGTAATGACAAATGTGATGATGTTTGCTGAATTGAAATTTAGCCAAGAAAAGTGGCATGAAAGTAAATTTGATGTGGATCTATATGATGTAAAAATAAGTATTACTGTAATCTTTTTTCCCAAAATGATATGACACTTCCAAATGAAATAAGGAGTAAATTTGAGTATTCATTTCAGCAAGAAAATACTCAGAGCATTCTTCAACAGTCATACTTGCAGCTACTGATGATTTAAAAAGAAAGTGGGACTGAGAAGCAGAGACGAGCTCATAAGTGATGTACTCCTATGGACCCCCACATATGGCCAAGCAAAAGCAGGACGACCGGCTCGAACATACATACAGCAGCTATGTGAGGATATGGGGTGTAGCCCTGAAGACCTGCCAGAGGCGAAGAACGATAGGGAAAAGTGGCGAGAGAGGGTCAGGGATATCCTTGCTAGCGGCACGACATGATTATATATATATATATATATATATATATATATATATATATATATACCTTTTTGGAATATTTTTTTTCCTCATAAACTTTTATTATTTTTGTGTCAGTTGAATTCATTATTCATTTTGAATGATGACATGAACCCAAATGATTTGTTAATGCAAATAAAAAGTTTTATAATTCAACAGAATAAACTTTTTGGGAATTTGTAAAATTTTATTTTGAAAATTATACTTCAAGGTTAATAATTATAATAATTATTATAAAAACAATAATAATGTTTATAATAAGATAAAATGATTGATAAGAATTATTGATTTTATCAAAGATCATAATCATTATTTGCTTACCCCCAGCAGATTCTTTAGGATATACCACTGATTATGTCCAATCTAAGACATTGTGGCAATGGTTATGTACAATCTGCATCACCGCCATTACTCTCAGGTCCACTTTGGCCCCAGTTGACATTAAAAGGAAGTGCAAACAAATGACTTATGTTAAATTGAATTGTTTAAAAAAGAACTGCTCAATCATTTAATTGTGTGTAAGCAAATAACTGATGTTTGATTGAATTGTTAGTGATACATAGCAATAGTCGGAACCATTTAATATTGTTGACATGCTAAACAGAACCGTTTGATAATTTAACTGTGTGTAAACAAATGACTGATGTTTAACTGTGTGCAAAAAAAAATGAGCCCAGGCTCGTTTAAAAATGTTATCAACAAAAGGTCTTTAGAAATCAGATATTTAATATGTAAAAAACAGGATTTGGCATTACATAACCTACAATGGTTGATATGCTATAACCCCTCCCAGTTAACAGTAAATAGTACAGACTGGGTTTTTTTTAGCTTTGAGTAAACCAGTCTAGGAGAAGGAAAATTCTGAATACAAACCAGTTGCACTCAACTTAAAATTGACCTTGTGTCACATACTGTTCATAAATGCATTCTTTATAGAATTGGGGGGAGGATCTTTTTAAGAGGTTGGCTTTTACAAGCATATATATAACAGTTTAAATACATCTCAATCTTATTAAAATTATCAATGGTTTTAAAGTCTTTTTTTCTTCCTAAAAAAAAAAAAAAAAAAAAAAAAAAGAGTGGGGGAGGCTGACTGTATTGTTAATTTAGAAATTGTATGTTTTTATAAGCATATGTACAATAATTATAAATATAGCATCTTTTTTTTTTTTCTTTTTTTTTTTTTTTAACTCTGCTTACTTATAAGGCACATATGGCAAATAAACTAGCAAATATCAAGAGACTTTAGAAGCTGATTACAGACACAGGCATTCTTACAGGAATCACAAGTTAGGATTTTTATGCCCAGCAGTGAGGTCAGAGGTCATGTGAAGTCTAGTATGAAGGTGCATTTGATTGGTATACCATACAAGTCAAGAGAAGGAAGAAGAAAAAAAAACTGTAATACAATACACATATGACACTTCCCACGACAATACATATTTAATACAACATACAGCTGGTAATATTGCCAACAGTATATTATATACACATGAACGAAAAAAAAGTATGCAAAACAATAAATGAAAGTTGAAGGATGGCTACACTAATATAGACATGAACACATAAATTGCTCACCGAGTTAATAGGGAAGTAAATAAAAACATTTGTATAAGGTTAGAGTTATCTTAACCATGATCAAAATATCAAATCAATAACCATACACATTTTATTAAAAAAAAAAAAAAAATCTTACTTGTCTAAATTTCTGAGACGAAGCTTGGTGATTTTTATCATTAAGGGTTTTCAGACTATTGTCTTCATCTTTATTGTTATTTCCATAACGTTTCGGCCGATATGTCCTCCAGCCTTCTTCAGGTGTTTGTCAAACTCGGGAACCTTCACGGAACTTCAAACTACATCCTTTATTGAATCCATGGGGGTCACCTGTTCTGATTCCATTAGCCATAACCGGGTACAAGTGTTAAATATTCCTGTATTGTTACTCGCCTGCAGTCAGGATTGAACCTGCAACCTCCAGATGAATGTCTCCATAGAAACTTAGGGAACCAATGCCTATAACCGTTATCTCTAAGTATATTCAGATAATTGTTCTTATTTTCATTGTTATACTCACAATATTTCAGCCGATATGTCTTTCAGCCTTCTTCAGGTGTTTCATGTTGAACTTGGAAGCCTACACAGAATCTCAAACTGAATCCTTTATTTAATCCTTGGAGGTAAATAGTTCAAATTCTCTTAACCCTGACTGAGTACAAGTGTTAAGCTATTGTAAATATTCCTTGTTATTCTTAACTGTAGTTGGGATTGAACCTGCAAACCCCAGATGATTTTACTCAGAAGCACTCTCCAACCAAACACCTTATTCACTGCGAAAGGTATGCATGCCAAATTCAACATGAAACACCAGAAGAAGGTTAAATGACATATCGGCCAAAACGTTGTAAGTATAACAATAAAGATGGAGTCAATAATCCGAATATTTTGAGTGATAAAAATTATTAAGCTTCATCTCAAAAATTTTGACAAAAAAAAAATTTCCAAGCTATTGTGCTATTTCCAAGCTATTGTGCTATTTCTTTAATAGAGCAGCACAATATATACAGACACAAATATGAGAATTTCAGTTTATATATATATATATATATATATTTTGATTAAACAATATAAAAAGCCTTTGTCTACACGTTTTTGGTATTTATCCTTTCAAGTCACCGCATCGATTTTATGGTATCTGACAGGAATTGGTAATAAATCTCCAATGATTAATTGGTTCCATAGTACTTTATGACTGATCTTGGGCCATCATCAGGGGTGTGTATATTGCAAAAGCAATGTAACCCTTGCATGTAGATTACTACTTTTAAGTATTGAGCGTTTTTCATTTATACTGGTGTATTGTTGTGACATTTATTTTCAAATTTGGTTTTAAGGAACCAATTAATCATGGGAGGTTTATTAACCAATTCCTGCCGGATACCCTAAAATCGATGCAGCGACTCGAAAAGATAAATACCAAAATGTGTCAACAAAGGATGACTATATTGTTTAATCAAACATGTATTAAAGAAATGCTGCCAAAATACACAAATAACTAACACACACACTAATAACTATCACACCCACACACACACATATATATATATATATATATATATATATATATATATATATACTCATATCAGTGACTAACACATATATTCAAGAAACATGTGCCATGATGTAATGATTATCATCAGAGGAAATGAACATAGTAACACAAGTTCAAATCCTGGACAAGACTGTTTGCATTTCACATCACACTAATACTCTTGGGAAAGGTATGAATCCAAGTATTCTCCTTCTAGCAATGGGTGAATAGTAGGGTAGACTGAGTTCTTTAGCTTTGGTTAGACAACCAATCTGGGAGAAAAAAACTCTGCTTAAAAATTGACCTTGTGTTACATCCAGCCTGTGCAGAGGGGTTGATAAATATGTACCTATTTCAGTAACAATGAGAGTCATTTAATAAGGGAAAGTTTTCTAACTGAGGAGGGACTTATTATATATATTATGGTTGGTTGGTTTGTTGGGTTTTATGGCATATCAACCTTTGTAGGTTTAAATAACCTAGAAAGGGTCCCAAATCCATTTTTATGTAAATAATCTGTTCTATTGAAAACAATTCAGTTTAGCATAAGTACACAGTTTAATTGTCAAAAACATTTCCATTTCAAACTATTCAAGCAGTTATATGTAACAATTCAGTTAAGTGTAAATACAGTTTTAATGTCGAAAAACAGTTCTATATCAAATAATTCAGTAAAGCATAAGCACACAGTTTAAATGCAAGTACGGTTTAATTGTCAAAAACATTTCTATTTCAAGCTATTCAGTTTACTCAAACAATTCAGTTTAGCATAAGTATGCTGTTAGTTCTATTTAACCCATAGATAGGGCCCTATCAGGTGCTACCACTCCGGGCCAGAGTGGACCTGAGAGCGATGGCAATGAAGGGGTACTCCGCATACCCCAAAGCTCCAGCACTGCTAGAACCTCACCATCAGATTGTTTAGTGTCATATCCAGGACACTCGTTGAGGGGGGGGGTCTTACCCCTCTGCAGAGGTGCAGTCAGTGTATTCTACAGCCCCAGCTGACTGGGCAATATATATATTATTGTATATTAGAATTAATCTATAATACAGAAATCAAATGCTATACTATAACTACAAATTAGATGAACAAGCAATAACCAACATTATAAAAAGACACATTAAACCTATCGGAAAACAAAAACAAATAAACAAAACGCTGAAAACATTCCAACTGACAACTTCAAAATAAAACAATTAAAACTCAAACTGTCAACTCAAAACTACACAACCCCAGATGACATATGGTCGAAAGCACTTGGGCAGAAGATATGGGACAATTCCTTTACCACCTAGATCCCGACATAAGAAATATAACAAGGAGACTCAAAAAATTACAATTAAAAATAAGAAACAAAATGTTCCGTCATCTTTAACAAAACTTGCTGGATAAATATACACTATAAATATCTACATTGGACTCACCTATCGATCTTGATGTATGAGGGCCCATCATTTCAGTTAAAGATATGAACTATTCAGTTAGTTTGTGATTTGTTTATAGTGGTGAAAGTTCATATAGAACAAGTCACACTTCTTGGATAAGCTGCTAACAGAAGAATAGTAAACCCATGTGCCACAAATCATCCTCAACAACACTCTTGAATTCAGAGTTTTTCCTTCTCCTAGATTAGTCTCCCTACCAAATGTAGAAGACCCAATCTACTCTACTATTTTACCCATAGCTTGAGGCTGCAAGCCAAGCCATGCACACCTAATATCAGAGATATATACAAGTAAGCTTCTTTTTAGGTCTCCTTTTCTAGAACTCTATGAGGAGAAAGCAGAGCCATTCTTAGAAAAGGGCTACTTGGTTGTGAAATAAGATCACAAAGACAAGAATTACTTGCAATTGTTCTGTTAGTGGCCATCAATCTCTCATCATCCATGTGTGAAGAACAAACTGATGGCTCCCAGTGGTATCCTCCACCTACCCTTGACACTATCACTTCCTTGCCATAAGATTTTGTAATCTGCAAGTCATGCAAGAGCACAAGCCGGAAACAGAGGATATATGTATGTACCACTAAACATCCAACACTTGGAAATTGTCTTCTTAGTCATGGGTTATGCTGCACAATGCACTCTCTCCATAATGCCAAAACTGACTGTATCGGTGGATTGTGTGCTAAATGTCACATGTTAGAGTGGTCGCAAACATATCCTAGATGGCTGTTGAGCCCAAAGGAGGGTTCATCTGCCCGTCAACAAGTCTTTTTTTTTTGTCCTTCAAAGTAACAAGCTACCAGGCTTGACTAGTGAGGAAACTGGTTCACTAACACACACACACACATGTGGGTGTGTTACTGAAAGATTCAATATGGCTATTTGTTTTAATGGCATATCAACCCTTGTGGGTCATTCAATGCCAAGTCCTCTGTGTGTGTGTGTGTGTGTGTGTGTGTGTGTGTGTGTGTGTGTGTGTGTGTGTGTAGACACACACACACACACACACACACTTTCTAACCAAGGGGTTCGTAGATAACTTTATTTTTAAATGAGTTAGAGCTCATTTATTTGAACACAATTAAATGGTTTCAAGTATTCCTATCTAACACTAATAATTATTTTTAATATTAATCATTTGTTTGAAAAATATATAAAACTGTTACATTCAGCCATGTTGAGTAGAGGCTCAATAAGCATAATGGTTATCATCAGAGGAAACAGAATTAGTGACCAGAGTTCAAATCCTGTACAAGGTTATTGGCATTTCACTTCATGCTAATGCCCTTGAAAAAGGCATATATTCCTCTCTTCTCCCACCAACAATAGGTAAATAGTAGGGTAGACTGAGTTTTTTAGCCTTGATTAAGCAACCAGCCTAAAAGTAAAACTAAATTCAAACTAGCTTTACTCCACTTCAAAATTGGCCTTGTGTCACATCTTGCCTATAGCAGAAGAATATGGTATAATACATACATCCAACCAATATGATGACCTAATGCAAAACCTTTTTTTTTGTAAGAAAATAGTACTCACCTCTGATGCTGCAACTAATGCCTTTGACAGTATTACCCTAGTTGAGCTATCACGGGCATAATAAAGGCTTGACACAATCAGCTTGATGTAGATATCATGGCTCGTGATAGGGATGAGATCACAAAAACTGGAAAAACAAAAAAAAAAAATTTAAGAAACAACGCAAAGAAATGTAAATATGAATGTACAATGAATGCAATTCCCTAACCTCTAGGCATAAAATAACTCAAGAGAGGTTAACATGCTGTTAAAAAAAAAATCCATCAATCTCAGCATGATATTTCAAGCTGAGCATAATTTTACCATATCCAATAAGTTTGAGAGAGATCTTATTATGTACCCATAACAAAATGCTTAATATAGTGACCATATACATCCTATCTTTTAATGGAAGGATGGGTTAGCTTAAAACAAAAAAGCATGCAACCTGGTGCGATTTATGATTTGTACTTATTTTTTGTGAATTCTTTGAACTCAAGTTCAAGATATTTAGGGGTAAAGAGTTTAAGAAGTTAATTGGCATATACATTCAACCCCAGGAAAAACAAATATACAGCTTCTCAAACTATTTACTTAAAGCACCCCTTGTAACTAAATTTAGTTTCCATTCAACCTCAAATAAATTATTTAAATATTAAATGAAAAAATATAATTTACCTGTGTTTTCATACAATTTACAAGAGAAAAAAATCCATAAACTACATTGAAAAGTAATTCCTTATTTTAAAATTCTAATAATTTATTTCTGAATTAAAATTTTTACAAGAAATTAATTTTATTCTAAAATCAGAATTATTTTTCAATCACCCTGTTTAAATGCAAAGGCAACTTGAATTCTTGAAACATTTTTTAATGAGAAGGATGGACACTGAGGAGATTATGAATATCAGATTATCACTTTCTATGTTCAAAGTGTTTGTTTGTTTGCTTAGTAAATAATGCACATGGTTAAACCCAGATTCCACTATATATGAACTTGGAAAAAATAAGTTCAATAGTTGCGTAAAGCTTGAGATATTTTGCAACTGTTTTCTTTTTATTCATCCTATAATATCTAATTCCAACTAAATGTCTACATAAACTTTGCTTCTAGATGGAAAGACATTTTCATAAATTATTCTTTAAGAAATGCTTTGAATGAGTCGTACATAAATGATATATCGTTAGTGACCATCACACCCAATCAGGCATTCTAGTAAGTGGCAACGGGTCTAAATGATCCAGCAATTTTTGGTTCTCTTGTTATAAAAATAATAATGATATATAAAAAAAAGTTCGCTATAGATTTTTTTTTTTTTTGCAATACAATATATCACAATTCCTTACCAAAAATGAGGAATACTAGTAGACATAAACAACAACAACAAATAGACATAACAGAAATCTCCCTTTCCATAATGATACAAATAGATTTTAAATCATCTAATACTTATAATAGACACACAGTTATGATTTCAAGTATTCCCATCAAATACTAATAATCTATACACAATTATATGGATAATTAATAACATGGGCTTGCCCCCAGCCCTGGTTTTCTAGGGGCCACTTAGCATTCACACCAAATACATATTATTAAGTGGGCACCTTTACCCACCAAGCAAAAAATGTCTTGGCAGAACTGAATTTATTGCTTAATACCTGAGGTGCCCTAAGACCAACTATTTTTTTTTATAAAACCAAGGATTTTTTTTTCCACACAGTCAAATGGTTTTAAGTATTTCTATCTAAAAATAAATAATTCTATTTGCTATTAATCCTTTGTTTGCACACAGTTAAACATTGCTATGAAAGAGTAACAATTCAATTTAACATCAGTTAGCACACATTTAAATGGTTATACATATATAATTTTTAAGAGAATAGCTTGTGGGCAATTTTATTTTTAAATGAGTAAGAGCTAATGTGTTAGCACACAATTACGTTTGGTTATTGTTTCTATACAGTTAAATGGTTTCAAGTATTACCATCTAACACTAATAATTCTATTTAATATTAACCATTTATTTGCACTCAGTGAACTGGTTACAAGTATTGCTATTAAACACTAATAATTCTATCAAACACTATTCATTCATTTGCACATAGTCAAATGGTTCCAGGTATTGCTACATAATATCAATAATTCAATTTTTATATACAGTTAAATGGTTTCAAATATTCCACCTGAATAATTTTATTTGAACACTGTCAAATAGTTCCAAGAATTGCTATGCAACATGAACAATTCAATTTAATATCAGTCATTTGTTTTCACACAGTTAAATGGTCAAACAGTTCTATTTGACCCATAGATGGGACCCTATCAGGTACAACCTATCTGGATCAGAGTGGACCTGAAAGTAATGGCAATGAAGGGGTACTCTATATTCCCCAAAGCTCCAGGACTGGAACCTCACCATCAGATGCTGTTTAGTATCATTTCTAGGATAGTCATTGGGCGAGGGGATTTTACCCTCAGCAGAGATGCAGTCAGCGTATTCTATAGCCCCAGCCAACTGGGCTACTATCATGTGAAACAGCCACAACTAAGACCAAGTGATTGTGGTAACCGCCTGACAAGCAAGAGATTATACCATACCAAGAATGATCTGGAAATATGTGAGGATTAAAAGCAGTTACTTTTTCTAAATATTTGATCAACCCATATTCCAAAATGTCCTTTTTAACATCTCTTTAAAAACCAGCAGACCAGACAGAATGATGTCTTCTGACCCACATCTCCACAGGTATACCCAACTGAACTTTCTATCAATTTCTCACTTAAAAGTACAGGATGTAAATAATTAGCTGATCAGACACACTGTATTATTATTATAACCAGTTTTACAGGACCCTGGTTGGTCTAATAAAATCAATAAAGCAGAAAGGCAATAAAGACCAAAAATACTGAAGCTCAACCAATGACTAAATGAAGGAATTATAATGACAAAAACAGATAGACAAATCAAAACTTAGATTCTTGCCATATAGCAATGGTTATCATGATAGTTCAACAAGATTGCAAAAGACGCTTCTCTACTTACAATAATTATGTTCAAATGGACCCGTCATATAAGTTAAAAATGACTGAGCATTATCTGGAGATAGAAACCCAGTGAGAATCAACCTCACTAAAAATGGTTTGCTATCCTTACCCATTAAACACTACATCATGCAAGGTACTCTATATTTACTAAACTTAGCTTAATTTAGCACGAGGTCATGATTATGGAGATCCCAGTGAGAATCAACCTCACTAACAATGGTTTGCTAACCCCTCCTAATAAACATTAAATCCTGCAAGTAAATCTTCATTTATTAAGTTTAGTTTAGCATAAAGCCAGAATGATAGAGCAGCCAGTGAGAATCAATCTCACTAACCCCACCTATTAACCCTTCGTTGCACCATGCAAGATGCTCTTGATTTACTCAGCTTAGGCCAGATTTGTGAGACTGGCAGGACAAGAGAAATTTAATGATACATAAACAGATGATGAAGTATCTTTATTCCCTCTACTGCCATACATTTTCAAAGTACCAAAATAAGTGGAACTTAAACTATTGACCAATGAGTGAATACTTTTCACCTATATTATTACCTATTTCTAAATTTAGAAGAAAAATAACACCATGAAGAATTATTTGAAAATGCTGAATTTAAAAAAAAATATTAAAAAAAATTTTAAAAAAAAAAAAAAAAAAATCAATCCAGAAAGTTAAAAACTTACCTCTGAAAGACACCTGCCCTCTGGAGGCATTGCTCCCCACGGTCGGTTGCAGAGAATCGGCCGATAAACAAGAAATAAAATTGAGATAAAGTATTATTTATATTGTTAGGACTTAAAAGGACATCTGCTGTTACCCTCTGAGACTTGATCTGCAAGAACAAATAAATAGTAAACATTTTTTAAAAACAGAATCAAATCATTATAATCAAAATATAAAAATAGACAAATTTTTTACTTATAGACATTGTGCCTTAAAAAAATATTAAAAACACTCAATATTTGATTTGTTCATATTTTGAACCTTTTATGTACACTAGTAAGATACCAAATACTGCCCAAGACTTAGTTAATCTTTAACTTGATTAAAAGAAAATAATTTTAAAACTGGGGCACAATTACCATGAACCTTTTTTAGGTTCATGGTAATTGTGCCCAAATTTGAATTCGTTAAGACAAGCTGTTTACTTTATTTGTAATAGAGAAAGACAATTCAAAATAAATTTTGTTGAAAACAACATCTGAGGAAGGTTCCATGAAAACACAGTCACAGTTAAAAGTTTCATGTTAAATCTTCACCAGTTTGGATCACTTTCAGTGACACACACACACACACACACACAAACATTCAACTTCAACGTGTGCAGTCATCTGATGAAACGGAGAACATAATGATATTCTCCGCCAAAATAAATTTATAATGACAATTTAACCAGGTTTGAGTTTCCTTCAAATTGCATTGTATTCGCTCTGTATGTGGGTTTTGTTATATAAACCTGGAAGGAAAAAGAGATGTAACAATAGCCATACATCGAGCAATCCCATAGATTCATATGAAATTCCTCATATATTCTATACACGAATAATCCACACTCACTATCTTCAGATGTTGACTGGATATTACTTTTATATATATATATATATATATATATATATATATATATATATATGTGTGTGTGTGTGTGTGTTTGTACTCATGATGTAAGGGTTGGCATCATTAGAAATGGACACAGTGATCTAAATTCAAGTCCTGGATGGTTATTTGGTTTAATGGCATATCAATTCTTATAGATTATTTAATGCCAAATCCCCTAATTTGTAAGTGAATAGGTAATTTTATCTTTAAACAAACTAAAGCTCATTTGTTTGCACACAGTTGAATGGTTTCAAGTATTGCTATCTAACACTAATAATTCTATTTGATATCATTTATTTTGTTTTCCCACATTTTAAATGGTTTCAAGTATTGCTATCTCAGCACAATTGACTCTCAGCTACCACTTTTAAAAAAAAATAGGGTTGGGTGTTTGATACAAGAGCGATTTGAAGAATATGTTTAAGACAATCATATAGGTGCTAATGCTTGACCAGCTGACTGATCCAATCAGACCTCTCCAATGGTCAATCTAGCCCAGTAAGGGCCAAAGTGGAGTGTTGCAGGTTACATGACAACTTCAGTTGCTGGGTCACCAGGATCCCATCTTCAAGCATTATGTGTTGCCACCCACAACTAAGAAGAGACTTCATTGGCGGGGAGAGTCTTACTCCTCAGCAAAAGTACCATTGGCATGTTCTACAGCTGCAGCTGACAGGGTGGAAATCCCAGTTGATGATGTTTGCATAGCACTAATACTCTTGCAAAAGGTATGCATTCAACTATTCTCCCTCCACCTACAGGTAAAAAGTAGGGTAGACTGTGCACTTTAACTTTGGGATGGCAACTAGTTTAGGAGAAAGAAAACTAAATTCAAACCTATTAAATTCCACTTAAAAATTGACTTTATGTCACATCTTGCTTGTATGGTGGGATATATATATATATATATATATATATATAGTACTCAATAATAATGATACAGCATATATTTTTAAGTTAGGATAGCATAAACCAGAGTCAATGGAGTTTGGTGACTATCAGTTTCTTGCCTATGCACTCATCAACACAATGAGCCCATGGTGACTATCAGTTTCTTACCTGACAGTCAATAAGTGCTGTTGACTGTGTCTACATTATCCTTAGACATACACACATTATATATATATATAAGAAAGAAGGGAGAAGGAAATACAATATTCTTAATTAAGAGATTATATTAAATAACTATCAATGTAGCAGTTGATAAATTTTTAAAGTGCTCAATTTCAAAGTTATAGAGCACTCTGATTAGTTAACATAGATCATATTGAATTACCAGAGGATTACGGCAAAAGGTGAAACTGAGCAGTAGCAACTGTAATAGTTTGTGTTATATATATATATATATATATATATATATATATATATATATATATACACACACACATTGTAATAATTTGTCTTAAGATTGGTTGGTTGGGTTTTATGGCATATCAATTTTGTTTGAGTTAAGTTATTATATATATATATACACACACACATACACACAGTTGAACTACATAGAATCTTATTTCAACTTACCAATGACATTATCATCTTGCGATATAATTCAAATTAACATGACTGAATTAAAAATTCCTTATTTGGATTATATCAACTGACTTTGCAATTGAATTTAATGAAAATTTTCCTCTCATTCAGTATCATATTGTCAGTTGATTTAAATCATACATTACTGAGTTAAATGCTTCATAACTAGAAAGTTGTGAATACCACAAAGGATTATACAAAGTGACTGCATCTTGATCCGCCATTTCAGATGTGATGAAAAACTAACAAAATCTGGTGGTATTGTAAGATTCTGCAGGGATGTTACGGGTGAGTGGTAATGATGCATTGGTGCCAAAACAGCATCTGACCCCCAAAATCATCCACTGATGAAAACTTTGTTGGCTGCACAGCTGGGACTTTTGTTTTTTTCCGGCAAAATGTGTGTGTGTGTGTGTAAGTTATATATAAATTAGTCCTCCCTTTCTTCAGGGAATATGTTACAAGAACCACAGCTGATACCACAAACACAAGATTGAAACACTTAACTTGATTAAAAGGATTTTTTTTTTCAATCTAAAAAACTTTATGGTGATTGGGTCTGAATTTTTTTTTATGAATATTTATTTTCTTTGTCAGAGAGGTCCACACTACAAAAAAATTTGGCTGTAAACAAGTTGGCTGACGATTACATGAGAATATATCACGGATACTGCAGAGGAAAACTATAACACTTAACATCAGTTTTCCTCTCTCGATTATACAAATAAAAAATGGAAACAGAGGTGGTATAATTGAAGAAAAGAACAGCTTGGATGATAGCTCTTACCATCACTCCCAACTTTCATGGCTAAATTTTCCTAAATTAACTAAATTAGGTGGTAAAGAATGAAATTACTTTTTTATTAATGGATTTCTTTTAAGATTTATCAATGGGATTTTTACTCATGTCTATAAGAATAAATAATTCAAAATCAATAAAACCAAGCAAATATTAATTAAAATCAAATCTTAAAAATCAATATGCAAATCAACCTTCAAAGTCAGACTGTAAACCAATATTGGGTTGTATATATAAATACAATTACTCTTTATTTGTGGGTAGACAAGCCCACAGCATTAAGTTGTTATTCTGGTCAGGCACCTGGCCACTTGACATACGTGCCAGAAGGCCAGCTAATGACAAGCATAGATTCACATAGCACTAGACCTTCAGGTCTAGTGAATCTATGACCAGCAAGATCACCTGGCTTTGAGTCTGGAGACTTGGCAAAGGCTAGCATAGTTCACACTGAACCAAGTGATCCTAAAACCAGCATTGATCCACTGCACACAAGTCTCGGTTCATTCCTAACCTCTTCCTCCACTAAATTCCCACCATAAAAAAGACCTTGTATCAAATCCTGGTTGATGGGAGCACAGATAAGTATCAAGCCCAACAGCTTTTGGTCTGTTGGCACCGATTCACTGTTTGACTGGTCAGACCTGATTGAGGTGGCCTGGCATTCATGCCGAGTAGCTGAGATCAATAATCCCATGGCCTCAGAGGGGGGGGTCCCATTCCACTTACAGGCTTTTACCTGCTTTGCAGGATTAAGTTCATTGTTTGGTGCCTGAGGGGAATTCTGACAGAGCCAAGAATTTTTGTCCCAGCCTCGAATGGATTTTAACCTGTGCTCAACCCCGCTATTTAAATAGCCTTGTGTTACACTCTCAGATGGTGAGGTGTCAGATAAATACCAATAAAGCCAACAATATTAAGAATATAAAAAATTAATCATGGAAAATGTGAGATAAATAACTAAGGGAATTATAATGTAGTTTCAAATAGACAAAATCACTATATATATATATATATATATATATATATATATATATATATATATATGACCAAAGCACCCAGTGTAGGAGAAAGAAAATTGGAGACTTATTCCATAACCTGGTTTGGTCATGGACAATCTACTCAAGCAGCATGTCTTGGGCACAAATAACCAGACAGAGCCTATGCAGCCAGGTCTACAACTGTTTTGAATTTTATTTTCCTTCTCCTAGACTGATTGCTATACCAAAATTGAAGAGCCCAGTCTGCCCTAATATTTACCCATAGCTGGAGAGAGAAGTTCGATTCATACCTTTTCCAAGGGTATTAAGCACAATGTGAAATGGAACTAACTATTTGAGTTCAAATCCTGAATGACGCTAACTCCACTTCCTACAACAATAACCAATGGGCCATGAGCACTTCTTGAAGAAAAACAAATCTAAATTTATGGATTATAGAATTAGACCAATCAACACCCCCCTAGATTAAATAAGGGGTTCAGCTTGACGTTCTGTGTTGGTTACAGAGTTCAACATGAAACACCTGAAGGAGGATGCATCAGCCGAAACATTATGAATATAACATTAAAAGATGAAGACAACAGACTGAAAACTCTTGATAATGAAAATTATCAAGCTTCATAGCAGAAATTTAGACATACAATAGATATAATTTTAAAAAATTAAATAAAGTAAAAACTTTTAAATAATTTAAATTATTTAGTTATTCCCAGATAATATCCAATATAAACCATTTGTACAATAAAAGATATAAAAATTTAAATTCTTTTAAACAGATTTTTTTTGAAAGCCATAAACTTTTAGACTTTATTAAATTACACAGTCTTTAAAGAAAAATGAAGAAGCAATAAATAAAAAATAAAAATGTCCCTAAAGTACATTTAAAAACAGATGGTCCCAAGAGGTACTCCATGACATATGTGTGAATGTCAATGGAATGTGCTGTCTTTACAGTGACCTAGCTGTTTTGCACTGAACTGAAACTGTTTAAATTTTTGAAAAAGGAAATCCCGAAATAAATTTTTAAGAAAATTAAGTTTGAATTAAACAAAAAAAAAAAAAAAAAAGGAGTGATTTTAATTAAATTAAAATAGAAACACTTCATGATAAATTCATAAAAAGAAATAAATAAAAAAAATAAAATAAAAAAAGACTAACATAAGCCCATTGGTTTCTTGTAACAGCAGTTAATTATGGACTGCTGTTACAAGAAACCAATAGGCTTATGTTTTATCTTATTTTATTTTATTTTATAAATTCAAAATGAAGTGTTTCTATGGGTCAAATAGATTTGTTTGAAAATTATATATATTTGATAGGAATACTTGATACCATATAACTGTGCGCAAACTATTTGAATTGGATAGGAATAAAAGTAAAGTTGGCAACCATAGTCAAGGGTGACCTGAAGGCTCCCTTTTTGATAGCTACTACACCAAGGTGTAGGAAAGAGCGCTACTCCTTTCCCTGGATTGCTCTACTTTACCCTTGATCCTTACCTTATAATGCTGAGTGTTAAGCAAGGTAGCATCAAGTATCATCTTTTGAGTCTTTGGTATGACTCAACCTGGGATTGAACCCAGGTCTCCCGGGCCATTGGTGAACACTAACCATTATGTCAATGTCCGGTACAGATAGGAATACTTGATACCATGTTAAGTAAGTCGGCTGACCGTAGTCAAGGGTGACCCAAAGGCTCACTTTTCAATAGCTACTGTAACAGGATGGAGGGGAGGGCATTACTCCTTTCCCAGGATTACTCCACTTACTCTTGAAATGTACCTTATAAGGCTGAGTGTTAAAATCCTGGACGAGACTGATTGCATTTCACATAGCACTAATACCCTTGGGAAAGGTATGAATCCAAATATTCTCCCTCCATCTATAGGTAAATAGTAGGACAGACTAGGTTCTTCAGCCTTGGTGAGGCGACTAGTCTAGGAGAAGGAAAACTCTGAATTCAAACCTGTTAAACTCTGCTTAAAAATTGATCTTGTGTCATATCCTGCCCGAGTGGAGGGGTTGGTAAATAGGATAATGCTGAGTGTTAAGCAAGGAGACATCAAGTACCATTTTTTGTGTCTTTGGTATGACTCGACCTGGGATTGGACCCTGGTCTCTTGGGCCATCAGTGAACACTCACCATTTTGCCGATGGGGAGGTTTACTTACTTACTGATACCATATATCGATGTACAAATTATTTGTATGCAAAAAAACCCTTAAGTAACAACTATATATAAACATACAACATAGGTGATTTACTAATCTCAAGGCATAAAATAGTCCAAGATGGGTTGATAAGTGATTAAAATGAATCATAAATATGAAAATGATATAGAGGAATATCTTATCTATATTACAAGAAACTCCTTTTTCTAATAGTATATACATTCTAATGATACATTTCATTTTTATATTCTTAAAAGACGAGTCGCAGAGATTAATTTACTGCAACAACAGCAGAAGATTTCAGCACATTTTTTTAAAAAATGAAAATGAATAAATCCAGAAAATAATACTACCAAAAGTAACACAGAAATTTGAAAAGAAAATCAAAAGAAAAGTTTTATTAAGAAATTTAAAAAGAGAAAACATGCAAAAATGCACTAAGTTTCAAATAATCTGTATATGGGCCCTGAAAAAAAAAAAAAAAAAAAAAAAGAGGAATAAGTCATTTCTGTCTATATAAATATTTTAAAAATTTTAAATCCTGGAAAATATTTTCTAGCAATTAAAATAATCAAGATAGTTTGATTTCTTTGTTTAATGGCATATCAACTTTCATTGACTATTTAATGCCAAAGCTATATTTGTATATAAGAACAGCAGAGATACCATATAACCCAGTAAGGAATTTCCAACAAGGGGCATGGTAATATTTTGGTGGGGGCATGGTAATATTTTGGTGGGGCATGGTAATATTTTGGTGGGGGCATGGTAATATTTTGGTAGAGCATGGTAATATTTTGGTGGGGCTTGTTTAGAGACCAAGTTAATGGCCTTTTAAGCTTCCTTCACGTGAATTTTGAATATGTAAGAATTAAATATTTCAGGGGAAGAGGCATCAGAATTTTAGAAATACCAAAGTAGGGCATAGTCCAAAATCGGTTGGTAACCACTGATTCAATCTGTACCTGCGGTGATAAGAGGGTTCATATCTTTCCCAAGTTTCTTAGTCCAAAAGTGAACGTAATAGCCTGACCAGAGTTTGCACTCGTTTACTTTGAAGCCACAGACCAGCACGTTAGCCATTACGCCATGGGGACTCCCCTTAAGAAAATAGGGAAAGGTGTTTAACATTGTATTTTCAACAAAGTACAATATAATCAGTATATGAGCCTTGTGAAAGAATAGTCTTAAAGAAAAAAAAGAAAAAAAAAAAAAAATCACTGAAAATATTTTCCAAAAGAATAATATCAAGATGACTGCTCTCAAATTTTCCAGTAATAATGTCCTTCACCAATGATGTCCATATTCCAGCTGTATATTCTCATTATCTCACAAGACTGACTTCTCAGCAACAGCCTATTAAAATTTTGGTACATTATTTTAAAACTAACATAGATAAATCAATTAATAATAATATAATTCCTTATATCTTTTGTATAAAATCCACCCATTAGATAAATGACAAATTTCTTAAATCCCCAGGGGTATCATAAAAGTGAGAGTCAACTGTATTTTCAATTTTATATTAAAACTAGATGACATATGAATCTACTGGATTCTGGCTGTAACAGCAGTCCATGATTATACTGATGCTTCAATTGAGGAAGGTGTGACACATTCCTAAAAAAGATTCTAACCAGACATTTCATATTTAGTTATCTCTATTGTGCCAAGAATTTGGATGATTAAAAAAATCTGCAACCAGAAAAAAAATTATCATTCAGTTGCAAATTAAAGAAGTAATTACTTTATTCTCTAACTCACAGGATTTTAAATATATTGATCTAATAAAAGTTTCTTTGTAATATTTGATTTAGTTTGAGTTTATGGCAAATCAACTATTGTAGGTCATTTAATACCAAATCCTTTTTATACATATATATATTAAATATATATGATTTGGTTTGGTTGGGTTTTATGGCATATCAACCATTGTAGGTTATTTAATGCCAAATCCTCTTTATTTTTATATATATATATATATATATATGATTTGGTTGGGTTGGGTTTTATGGCATATCAACCATTGTAGGTCATTTAATACCAAATCCTTTTTATACATATATTAAATATATATGATTTGGTTTGGTTGGGTTTTATGGCATATCAACCATTGTAAATTATTTAATACCAAATCTTCTTTATACATATATATTAAATGTATATGATTTGGTTGGGTTTTATGGCATATCAACCATTGTAGGTTATTTAATGCCAAATCCTCTTTATTTATATATATATATATATGATTTGGTTGGGTTGGGTTTTATGGTATATCAACCATTGCAAGTTATTTAATGCCAAATTCTCTTTATACATATATATTAAATATATAGGATTTGGTTGGGTTGGGTTTTATGGCATATCAACCATTGTAGGTTATTTAATGCCAAATCCTCTTTATTTATATATATATATATATATATATATATAAAACCGGGACATTGGCCCAGCGGTGAGAGTGTTCGCCAAAGGCCCTGGAGACCTGGAGTCATACCAAAGACTTTAAAAATGGAACTTGATACCACCTTGCTTAACACTCAGCATTATAAGGTACGGTTCAAGGGTAAAGTGGAGCAATCCTGGGAATGGAGTAGCGCCCTCCCCTACACCTTGGTGTAGTAGCTATCGAAAAGGGAGCCTTCGGGTCACCCTCGACTATGGTCACTAACTTTACTTACTTACTATATATATATATGTATATGGGTTGGGTTTTATGGCATATCAACCATTGCAAGTTATTTAATGCCAAATCCTACTTATACATATATATTAAATATATATGATTTGGTTTGATTGGATTTAAGGCATATCAATCATTGTAGGTTATTTAATAGCAAATCCTCTTAATACACACACACACACACACACACATATGATTTGGTTTGGCAAGGTTTAAGGCATATCAAACATTGTAGGTTATCTAATATCAAAGCCTCTCTCTCTATCTATATATATATATATATATATATATATATATATATATATATATATATATATATATATGATTTGAAAACATTTTGTAACAAACCAGAGCTCATTATTTTTTGCACACAGTTAAACTGTTTCAAACATCACTACGAAACACTAACAATTCAATTAAACATGTTATTTGTTTGCAAACAGTGTGAATATCAAACAGTTTAATCTGACCTATAGATAGGACTTACCAATTTGGGTCAGAGTGGACCTGACAGTAATGGCAATGAATGAGTACTCCACATTCCCCAAAGCTCCAGGATCGGAGCCTCACCATCAGATGCAGTTTAGCGTCATATTTAGGACACTCACAGTAGGGAAGGGGTCTTAGTCAGTGAATTCTACAGCCCCAGCTGACCAGGCTGCTTTGAAATGTGCTGTTTTTCTTCTAGATAAGTATTATACAAACACACACACACACACACACACACATCCATGAACATTATACATATAAACAAAAATTATTGTAAACAAGCTGGTCTCTCTAACACTAAGTTATGAAGAACAGCCATTTTAAAAGAGTACAAAATGTGCTCCATGCCAAAATGGCAGAGCTTGTTTTAAAAAAAAACTTATAATTCAGGCTCCATGCTAATCTCCCATAACTCTAAGTTTCATGTTTTCACACTCATCAAATGGGCAGATGTTATAAGTAACCAGGGTGAGGGGAGGGTGGTGCAGTGCTTAAATACTTTTCAAAGAGTGCTCAACAACAAATGATAGAAGCCATAGATATACAATTTAAGCAGGTTCTGTTGAAGACCGCAGAGTATTTTCTTTTGAGGATCTTTAAGTGAGGTCTTATTATTTTCCTTAAGTCTGGGTTGACATGATGAAGCACTCCTCTAAACAGAATGAACCAACTATATATTAAAAAAAAAAAAAGCTCACAGCAACACAACACCTGAGGACAACCAGCGAAATGGTCAAAAGCACTTGGGGCATTCTCTTCGCCACCTCAAACCAGTCATAAGGAAAATAATAAGACACAAACATTTTCACTTAAAGATCCTATATATATGGTTGGTTTTATGATAGTTCAACACTTGTTGGGTTATTTAATGAGAAAATCAGTCTTACTTTTTTTTTACAATCAATTACTTGGTTTCAAGTAACTATTCTTATCTAATAATAACAACTTATTTACATGCTGTTATATAGTTTCAAGTACTTCTATCTAATACTATCAATTTCCAAACAAATGTATTTCACCAATAAATCGAATCCCAACAGATACTATCACTCTGGGTCAGAGTGGACCTGGGAATAATGACAATGAAGAGATAACTCCAGTTTCCAAAGCTCCAGAACTAGAACCTCACCACTAGATACAGAAGAAGTCTGTCAGATGAAAAATAAATAAATAAAATAGATGGGACCCTAACAGGTACTATCACCCTGAATCAGAGTGATCATGGGAGAAATATCAAGCAAGGTGTGAAATCCACACTCCTTCAAGATTTAGGACGAAAGCCAGTTTAATGTCATGCCCAGAACATACCTTTAGGGGAGGTCTTACCCTAATGCTCAGAAAAGGATATAGTCAGCATGTTCTAAGCTCTGTCAACAGGATTAAAAGGCAGTTCATATTCACTTTATACTAATGCCCAAGAGAAAAGCATTGATCTCTCTCTTCAATCAAAGAAGGTTGAATGATCTCTCTAGTCAACAAGGTAGTCAGCTAGTTTAGAAGACAGACAACTTACTTTCACATGACTTTGTAACACACAAGTTTATATAGGTCAAGTCTGAAATGAAATCTAACAGTATGAGAAAATCTTTTTTTCTTTTGCGGATGAAGCTCCTACCCCTACACAAGGAACAAAACCAGCATATTCAAGGCATTGCCAACAGGGCGATATAAAATTCAAATCGTTTCTGGTTAACAGAAGACTGAGTCCTACATAAAAACAGCATGTTCTATTTACCTCCCTATATACAGCACTCTTGGGACCATCTCTTTTTAAAAGACACTATCCTGGATTCCAATTTAGCCCAGGCAATGTCAGATGATCCTGCTTGCCTCCAATAAATCTTAGTAATTAGTTAAGTAAGCAGGAAGAGGCTGTTCTTTTCTTTTTGTTTTCTTTTTTTCTGATGAGAATCTCTTCTGTTAAAATGGTATGAGGAGATCCCACAGAGAAGAAAACTAAAATGAATGTACCAACTGAGCAACTGTCGAGATAATAAGTAGAGTGGGCGGAACAGGTGAGGGTGGTGCCCCCAGGTAGGATTATCATAATGATTATAATGACAACTTTCTTATTCTGAAAGTATAGCACCTGCAATTCAAAGTTGATGCATATTGCATCAGACACTCAGCTGTGCACAGCCAGACAAAACCAGCTCACTGAACATGGAAACTATTTATAGATATAAGGGTCACACAATTTTGCTTCAAGGGAGATAATCAACCTCCCCTGTCCCCCAAGTTGGGTCTGAAAAACTACAGTATTATTTTCATGCACTTCTGAGAGATTGCTCAGAAAGAATCACCATTACGATTTTATTTTTCCTTTAAACTAAGACTTTTTTGCTTCGAAGATTTGACTCTTACCAGCATTAAAAAAATTTTGAAATCATCTAATTATATATAAAACATACAATAAATTAATAAGAAATTCAGCTGTTATGACAACACGAGGCATTTTAGAAATTCTAATATATTACAGGTAATAACAAGTTAGACTACACTACATAATCTATCCCTCTCTCTCTTGCTATAAATTTCTATATAACAGTATAGAAATGAGCCAAAACATGCATTGCAGCAGTTCATAATAATAGTAACATTTCTTTGTACTGATATAGAACAGGTGAGTGGTGTTTCCATCAGTCAAGTATTATGAAAACACTAATATATATAGGTCCACTGGCATAAAGGTTAAAGTGCTTGGCAATGGTCCAGGAAACCTGGGTTCAATCCCAGGTCGAGTCCTTCCAAAGACTCAAAAAAAAATGGTACTTGGTGGCTCCTTGCTTAACACTCAAGTATTATAAGGTACAGATCAAGGGTAAAGTGGAGCAATCCAGGGAAAGGAGGAGCACCCTCCCCTACACCCTGGTGTAGTAGCTATTTAACAGGGAGCCTTCAGGTAGCCCTCAACTACAGTCAGCCAACTTACTTATGTATATATTAAACATCTAAATAAATGATCAGAACTTATAACCAAATGTAAGCATGAAAACAAATTCCTATTAAGCCACTTGAAAACTAAAAACTCCACAAAGTGATAAAAAAATTAAAAAAATAAAATAAAAAAATTGAATAAAAATAAATTTTAAATAGTAAATCAATCAAACATAAGAGAGGAAATAATTTTTTAAATTATGAAATGAAAGTAATATAGATATATAACTATGCAGGTTAAATGAGATGAGCCCCCCACCATAAACTAGATCCCCAACCCAACATTATATAAAAAGGATAATCATGGTCTGATAATCATATGGGCAAGGAACTGTCAATGCTATCCTAACATAGATCAATATATTAGATACACACCAACAGGACATAAAATTACAATACTTGGAAGGATGATGCAAATTTTAAGCTGAATACAGAATATGCATAGAGGGACAAAATTTGTTGATACCTCTTTTATCTTCAAATCTATGCCCATATTCAACTGTATATGTAATCATTTATCGTAATCCAGCTATATTACCAGTATGCTTTATCTTGAGGAAAATGGAATTGAATATTCTGGGTTTGGCAATTTTACTTTCAGTCAGTGTACATATTTATCCAACCTCTCCACAACGGGCAGGATATGACACAAAACCAATTTTAAACAGATTAAAGCAGATTTGAATTCAGAGTTTTCCTTCTCTTAGACCAGTTGACTAACCAAGTCTAAAGAACCCAATCTGTCCTACTATTTACCCATAGCTGAGAAAAAAAACATGGATCTGTGCCTTTCCCAATGGCATTAGCAGAAAGTGAAATGCTAACAACCTCATTCTGGATTTTGAACTCAGGTCACTCAACACCTCTATCCGCTGCGCCACGGGTCCCGAAGGCACAGTGGATAGAGGCATTGAGTCTCTACAGTTCCAGGTGAGCATTGTCAGAAGATAGCGGTTTCAATTCCTATCCAAGCCGGCCAGAGGTTTACATGGTCAAAAAAACATGGTGCGATAGACAACAACTATGGAAGGCAGTAAAAACTGGGAATACGGTTACAAAACTCAGCATTCCAATCCGAGGTCGCAGTTAATCACCTGAACAAGGCCAGAGGTGAAATTTGGCCGAAACGTTCATCTCATTTGTTGGCATACAATTAAATGAAACCCTAAGTGAACCTGGTAATAAAGAGGTACTCTACATTCCCCCAGAGCTCTAGGACAGGAGCATCACTATTAGATTTCGTTCAGTCTCATATCCAGGACACTAGTTCCATTTGACCCATAGATGGAACCCTAACAGGTACTACCACTCAGGTCAAAGTGAACCAGGGAATAATGCCAATGAAGAGGTAATTTACATTTTCCAGAGCTCCATGACTGGTGCCTCACCATCAGTTGGTTTAATGCTATATCCAGGACACTCGTTTAGGGGGGTACTCCTCTGCCGAGATGCTGCAATAAAGCAGAAATTATATATTTTCAAGTAACTATTCCCACTCATTAATAATAATAATCAAGGCATGAAGACAGCACAGATTCCCTTGGTTATCTGCCATCCATCCTATAGTCCATTGTGTTCAGCAGGTCCTCTAGACGGCAGCCAGTGTGTTCAAAGAGCTGATGTATTTATTTGCTGGTCAGCCAACATAGGAGTGTCCATATGCAGTAGAACATTGTTAATGAGTTCATCCTTGCTTGTCCAACATGTCTTGCTTATCTTACTTGGATGATTTGGGAAATGGGAGGTAAGTGGCTGTATAGGTGCACTTTAATGGGGTGCTGCTACCAGGATTTGTTGAAAACAGCACAAGCATCATTGTATAAGTCTGCCTTTCCATCCAAGCGTTTCTTTAGAATCCAAGCGTTGCAATCATACCATAGTAATAGCATGGCTACAGCTTGAAAGAATTCTCATTTTATTTTATCAGAGAAACTAGATTTCCATATGGTCAGTAACCTGTCAATGGTAATCCATGCTTAACCAATGCATATGTTGACTGCTTTCAGTAGATGAGATATGACTACCAAAGTATATGAACTAGTCTTCTAATTTCAGAGGTTCGGAGTAACTGTTAATACAAATAATTTAGACACAGTTATATGGTTTCAAGTGTTCCTTTCTAGTAGTCATAATTTGTACATAATCATATGGTTGATTGATTTAATGGTATGACAACTCTTGTTGGGTTATTTCATGCCAAAGTTTAACAATTATGGTCTTAGGGTGTAACAGTCTATGTTGACAACCATTTTAAATAGGTGTATAGTTCAAAATCATCTTAAATATTATTTAAAACAGATCTATTTGATCTATTGGTTTCAAGTATTCCTATCTAATACTAATAATTTACACAAAATCCTGTGACTTCAAGCAACTGTTCTCATTCAATAACATTTATTTATTCACAGATGATTATATGCTTTCGGGTATTTGCAATATAAAGGAATAATCCACATTCCTTTGAGATTCAGAAATAGGGGCTTCACAAATGGATGAAGTTTAGTGTTGTCGCTTGAATACAGTTTGGTTTTGTCAAATGACAATTTTAGTTGGGTTATTTAAAGCTGAAATCAGTTTTTTATTTTCTTTCAAACAATTTTATGGTTTCAAACAACAATTCCTATTTACTAATAATAATCATGTTTGCACATAGTTATAAAGTTTCAAGGATTTCTAACTAATACGCATCATTTTCATTGGCCTAATGAGTAGAGTGTTCATCAAAGGTCCGGGAGATCGGGGTTCAATCCCAGTTTGAGTCATACCAAAGACTCAAAAACTGCTACTTGATGCAGCCTTGCCTAACACTCAGCATTATAAGGTACAGATTTAGGGTAAAGTGGAGCAATCCAGAGAAAGGAGTAGCACCCTTCCTTACACTTCAGTGTAGTAGCTATTGAAAAGGAAGCCTTCAGGTCATCCTCGACTAAGGTCGCCAACAACAATAATCATCATTTTAAAACAGATCTATTTGACCCATCAAGAGGATCCTAACAGGTACTACTACTCAAGCTATTATGTTACATATTAAGATTAGATTCTTTATTGTTTATTTCCCCTTGGGTTTTAGGGTATACTCTTAGACTCGTCTTCAGGAAATGACTCTTGGTTCCAATCTCTGATCCAGAAAAATGACTAGAGCTTCTCCAGTAGTTGCTATCCTAATAAGCCAGATATTTTGAACATTTTCAGTAAGAAATATGGCTTTTTGACTCTACTAGCATAGAAATACTGTAATTATTAGACATTTAAGGGTATTTTTCTCAGAGTATTTTATTTAATAGTATCTCCTCATACAACATGTGGGCCTTAGTTTCACTTCAATATTTAACTCAGCTCTTACTTAAATGTAATTTTAACTCTTCACTTCCTAACATTATTTCTACTTTGGAATAACCTCCTTTTTATCAAAGAACTGTCCGCAATTTTGCATTCATTAAACCCACGACTCCTAAAGTTATAGAATTCCAGCCCTGACCAACATTTCTGTACATCGTTCCATACACAAGCTTGTCAAATTATATTTTATTATTCAGTTTTACTCTTTCCAGGCAATTTATAAACCTGTTGATGAATACTTGTTCCAAAAGGAGTTTAGCTCACTAACTGAGATAATGCATGCATTTCCTCAAAATAAACACATGGCATGAGAGATAGCTTACTTTGGTTTTATGGCATATCAACCTTAGTAGATTATTTTATGCCAAATCCTCTTTCAACATATATACATGGTTCATTCAATAAGTTTCCAGACTTTTTTTTGTACAGGCATTTAAAATTGTCATAGACTCTTGAAAATCCAGTATGTTATTGCTATACATCTTATGAGATGACTGACCAATTTTTATGATTTCAGCTTCAAATGAATAGCTACAGCAGGAATTAGAATACACCCTACTAAAGCCTGATTGTCACAGTTGGTGAATTTCAAAAATGCAATCTGGACATGAGGAAGAATGATATGCAATAAAATTGTTTTAAACTTGGAAAAAATGCCACAGAAACGTATGGAATGCTTCAGACTGCTTTTCAACCATCTTGCATGAATTGAGCATCAGTTTTTGAGTGGCATAAGAGATTCAAGGAAGGTGGGGAGTCTGTGAGAGGTGTGAGAGGTGTAAGGAAGTCAATACACCAGAGTTGATTGACCAAAGTGTTAGGGTTAGTATGTTGAGGTTTTAAGGGAGTTCAGAAAGAGATTCCGTTGGAAGAGGCCAGCAGTCTTCAAATCGGGTCAGTGGCATTTCCACCAGGACAATGCACCAGTCCACAACTCCATCCTTGTCACAGACTATTTGACCAAGATGGGCATCAAAACAGTTCCTCACCTCCCTATAGTCGAGACCTTGCTCCCTATGACTTTTGCTTATTCCCTAAGCTCAGAGGCTGTCGTTAGGAGATAATTGAGGAGATGAAAGAGGCTGTGACGAAGGTCATTGACATGCTCACACAAGAGGACTTCCATGGGGCCTTCCAGAAGTTGTTGGAACGGTACAACAAGTGCATTGCAGCCGGAGGAGATTACTTCGAAGGGGACTAGTTTCATGTGTGTACTATCAATAAAAGTGCCCATACAAAAAAGTGTGGAAACTTATTTAATGATCCTAGTATTAAAGATATATGATTTGGTTTGGTTTTATGACATATCAATCATTGTAGGTTATTTAATGCCATATTCGCTTTATACATATATATCAAATAAATGTTTTGTTTTGGTTGGGTTTTTTGGCATACCAACCACTGTCGGTTATTTAATGCCAAATTCTCTTTATACATATATATTAGATATATAGGATTTGGTTTGGTTGGGTTTTATGGTATTATCAACTATTGTGGGTTATTTAAAATTGCAAGCCTAGCCATTCACAGAGACATATATAAGTAAGCTTCTTTTTAGGTCACCTTTTCTAGAACTCTATGTGGAGAAAACAGTGCCATTCCTAGAAAGGGTTACTTTGTTGTGAAATAAGGACACAAAGACAATGGCCATCAATCTCTCACCAACCATCTGTGAAGTACAAACTGATGGTTCCAAGTGGTATTGTCCACCTACCTTCGTCACTATCACTTCCTCACTATAAGATTTTGTAATCTGCAAGTCATGCAAGAGCTCAAGCAAGAAACAGAGGACATATGTATGTACTACTAAACATCGCACTCTTGGGAATTGTTTTAAGTGGTCATGGGTTATGCTGCACAACACTGCCTGCATAGGTAGACTGTGTGCCAAACGTCAGAGCGATCGCAAAAATGTGCTCGATGGTTGTTGACTCCCAACAGAGTAAAGGCAAATGAAGGAGCACTCCACATTTCCCAAAACTCCAGGACTGAAACCTTACCAACAAATGTAGTTTAGTGTCATACCCAGAACACTAGTTCTATTTAACCAATAGATGGGACCCTAAAAGGTGCTACTATTCCGGATTAAAGTGGACCAGGGAGTAATGGAAATGAAAGGGTACTCCGGATTCTCCAAAGCTCCAGGACTGGAGCCTAACCATCAGATGGTTTAGTGTCATATCCAAGACACTTCTTCGGAATGGGAGGGTCTTACCCCTTGGCAGAGATACGGTTGGTGTATTCTACAGCCTCGTCCAATAGAACTAGAGAAGTACCAAGTTAATGATACCAATTACCAGAAAAATCTTAAGAAGAAACAAAACTTTACTTGCTCTTAAAATCTTTTCAAAAATTATTTTTCTCCAAATCTTCACAAGTGATTGTTTTGGTTTGGTTCTATGGCATATTAACCACTGTAGGTTATTTAATGCCAAATTGTTTATATATATATATATATTAAATGAACGATTTCTAAATACATTTTGTAAATAACATTTTTAGATAAACCAGATCTCATTTTTTTGCACACAAATGGTTTCACTTATTCTTATTTAATAGGAATAATTCTATTTACTATTCATCATTTGTTTGCACACAGTTAAATGTTTTCAAATATTGCTATTTAACACTTACAATTCAATTGAACAGTCATTTGTTTACACAGAGTTAAATGATTAAACAGTTCTATTTCAAGCAATTCAGTTTAGCATAAGTCATTTGTTTGCACTCAGTTTAAATATAGTTTAAATGTCAGAGTTCTCTTTGACCCATAGATAGGACCCTATCAGGAGCTACAACCCCAAGCCAGAGTGAACCTGGGAGCGACGCAAATAAAGGGGTACTCCACATTCCCCACAGCTCCAGCATTACTGTAGGCTCGCCATCAAATTGTTTACAGTCATATCTAGGACATTCGTTATGGAGTTTTACTCCTCTGCAAAGATGCAGTTGATGTATTCTACAGCCCCAACTGACTGTGCCATTCACAAATCAGTTCACGTCTCATTGGGTGCCCCATTCATATAGCCTTGTGCGACATATGAATAAAAAGCTAAGTGAATTACTATATACTAAAACAACAGTTTTATACAAGTGGAAATAACGCAAGGGAAGCAACTCTTACGAATATGTAGTTTCAGAAAAGAAACTAATAGGTGTGATTTTAACAAGAAGAGAGCATAGTATTGCTTTCATCATCATCAGAACATCGATTGACAAAATCAAAAAGAATGGCTTCGAACTGACAAAGAAAAGAAGCAGAAGATACCCCGCAACAACAACAAAAAAAAAAGTATTGCTTTAGTGGATGAAGAAAAACCAGCAAAAACATTACTAATATTAG
>CAUZXS010002420.1:0-36920 GCA_963585895.1 Sepioteuthis lessoniana | reverse complement strand
ATGGAATAATATCGCATTGAATTGCGAGGCATATTCTTCTTTCGAGGATGTGTCATCTGATCACCGGATTGTCACAGCAAAGATACAATTGAGCCTATGAAGGAATGCGGCCCATACAACCACAACCGTACACTATATATATAACTGCTCCCTGCTTAACAATAGGGATATTAGAGATAAATATATCCGGACACTAAGAAACAAATTCGATGCTCATCAGGAGATATCAGAAACACCTGCCTCGAGTGACGAATATGATAACTTCGTCAATGCCCGCATAGAAGTGGCAGCAGAATGCATACCAACTGAACAAAGAGCTAAAACTAGAGTACCATGGGAGACATTAGCGATTAGAAAAAAGCGTGCGGATATAAAAACCGCATCCCTATGCAGTTGGAGGAACCCAACCAATATCTATACTCAGAAACTTAAGAAGGCACAAAATGAACTAACGTATACCTGAAATAACGAACAGACTATGACTTATCATTTACTCCAACAAATTTAAAACCTCCAACCTAATTATTTCCAATAACTTCTCTCCCTCCACTGGACTTCTTGATAGGAAAAACTTCGTATATATGTTTAAATGTCCCTTGGAAGACGGTGTCTCCAAAGAAAATAATACTTATGTTGGTCTTACCACTACAACTCTTTCAAGACGACTTACGACGCACCTTCATGGTTCTAGCTCCCTAGCCTTACATTTTAAAACCTATTTTATTCTCAAATCCAATTTTCCAAAAAATTCTAGTTGAAAACACCACTATAATAGCACACGAAATTAATAAGCTACGATTACAAATCCTTGTAGCCCTACATATAAAAACAAAAAACAAAAAACAAACTAAAATCAATAGAATTAATTTTAAAAATAGCGAAAATGTTTTGAAATGCCTTTAGTTTTTTTGTTTTTTTTTAATTTTCTATATTTCTTGATAATGTATTTCCATTGATAGTGTTTTTTTTCTAATTCATCAGCATCTCAGTTTTATCCAACTGTGCGTTGAAGTAATTTTGTTATGTTATAAAAAATCTATAAAAAAAATTCAAAACTCTTTAAAAAACACTCTTTATACATGTAAGCAACTCCTGCTGATGGCCAATAAATGATCAGAAAGCGCTCGGGACAATTTTGGTAAATTCATCCACCAATTCCAACCTGAAACCAAGACACTTATCAGGAAACTTGAAAGGATCTTAAAAAAAATTATGTAGACAAAATGTGTCTTTATTATTTAATCAAACATACTTATATATACGTGGCGCCTTCAATAAGTATCCAGATTTTTTGTACAGGTATTTAGAATTGTCCAAGACTCTTGAAAATTCAGTAGGTTATTGCTATACATTGTATAAGATGACTGGCAAATTTTTATGATTTCAGGTTCAAATGAACAGCTACAGCAGCAATTAGAATACACCCTACTAAAGCCTGATTGTCACTGCTGGTGAATTTCGAAAATGCAATCTGGACGTGAGGAAGAACGATATGCAATAAAATTCTGTTTTAAACTTGGAAAAAATGCCACAGAAACGTATGGAATGCTTCAGACTGCTTTTCAACCATCTTGCATGAATCGATCATCAGTTTTTGAGTGGCATAAGAGATTCAAGGAAGGCAGGGAGTTTGTGAGGGATGATGAGAGATGTGGGAGGAGTAAGGAAGTCAATAGACCAGAGTTGATTGGCCAAAGGCTTAGGGTTGAGATTTTAAGGGAGTTCAGGAAGAGATTTCGTCGGAAGAGGCCAGCACTCTTCAAATTGGGTCAGTGGTATCTCCACCAGAACAATGCACCAGTCCACAACTCCACCCTTGTCACAGTCTATTTGACTAAGATGGGCATCAAGACAGTTCCTCACCCTCCCTATGGTCCAGACCCTGCTCCCTGTGATTTTGGTTATTTCCTAAGTTCACAGGCTGTCGTTATGAGACAACTGATGAGATGAAAGAGGCTGTGACGAAGGTCATTGACACGCTCACACAAGAAGACTTCCATGGGGCCTTCCAGAAGTTGTTAGGAACCGTACAAGTGCATTGCAGCCGGAGGAGATTAGAGTTTCATGTGTGTACAACCAATAAAAGTGCCCATACAAAAAAAGTCTGGAAACTTATTTAATGATCATTGTATATATATATATATATATATATTTATCATTCACCTGTCAGTTTTTTCATTTCTATTTTAGTTGGCCACCATCTATCTATCTATCTATCTCCGTTTATTCGTATCTATCTCAGTACGATAATATTTACATGTGTTTATATCTCTTTTAGTTTCTTCTTGTCTGACTTGCGCATTTGGTTGTTATCTGTCCGTCTGACAATATATATATATATATATATAATTGAAGTATTAATGATAGCATCGAACATCTGTATCGCTGGCTCGACCTATCATGACAGACCAATCAAACCCTAAATGATACGGGTAGAAGTTGGGGTCGGGCTGCAGTTTGCGTGATTATGTGTCGGACAATGACCGGAAAGTGAGTAGAATAGTGAAGGAAATATCCGCCCGGCGGGCGCAGGGGGTCAAGGACGGAGATATTCCTCTCATTCTCTGTATCCTTCTAACCACGTATAATAATAATTGAATAAATGAGAGAAGAGGGTAGAATAGTGAAAATAGATCGATCGCTGGATGATAGCTACATTTTGTCTAAGAAACAAACTGGATGGAAAACTCGAAAGAAAATTAATAACTCATTTTTATGAAGGTGGAACTCGTTTGGTTTGCCGGATTTGATACAAATAAACTTAAATTTATACTCCTGACTCTAGCATATACTCTCTTGTTATCTCTGTCTCTTCTTCAAACGCACACACACACACACACACACACACACACACAGCCAAGTACTCTCTTGATCTTTCGGTCTTTCCTTCGCACACATACACACACATACACACAGTCATATACTCTCTGGCTCTCATTACCTCTTCTTCACACACACACACACACACACACACATAAACACATATGCATACATACACACATACACACACACATACACACATACACACACATACACCCTGCCATATAATCTCTTTCTTTCTATCTCTCTCTCTCTCTCTCTTCTTCACACACACATAAACACATATACATACATAAATATACACACACAGACACTGATATATATTTTCTTGGTCTCTCTGTCGGATACAAAGAGAACAATGATACTATTGAAAAGTGTGATAACGTAAATACTCTTGGGAAAGATTAACAGCTAACAACGTTGAGTTTGGTTATAAATAATACCTAACAATATCCATTTTGATTAAATGATGTGCCATCAAAAATGATAAACTTTGATATGTCTGGTTTTAAATAAAATCAAATTTTCATTTTAAGAATTTTAGGGGTATACTTAATCTTTAATGTTTGAACATCTGAAAATGTAAGACAAAATGACAAAATCTAACTAGTGTAAGTTAGAAGGTCCTTCTATAGTAATGGCAGATATATATATATGTATATATATATAGAGAGAGAGAGACAGACAGACAGACAGAGACAGGGTATATTTTGGTAAATTTGACCAGATGATAAAATGATCGAAAAGGTAGATAATCCAAACACTTTCAAGGGATTTAATGGTAATATTTCGTTCTGCACTCAAGGAAGAACTTTAAAAACTTTTAGTCTGAAGAAGTTCTTCCTTGAATAAAGAACAAAATGTTATTACTAAACCTGTTGTAAGAGTTTGGTTTATCCACTTTTCCACTTATCTTTATCACACACACACACACACACACACACACACACACACACACACACACACACACACACATATATATATATATATATATATATATAAGAGCCGTTCAAATAGTTTTAAGTTTCATCCAGGATTTAATGTTCTTATACATCTCTCACCTTTGTATGGACCGTACCTGTTCAAAACTTAAGACAGAAATCTGAATTATTTTTTCTAGTTTTATAAGAAGCGGTAGTATGTTTCAGAACAAAAATGTTCAGCTATGGTTCATCATCCTGTGTGAGGCTGAGAACTTTTTGAAGGGCTTTCGTGTGTGTGCGCATATATCCATATATATATAAGTAAATTAGGCGACCGTAGTCAAGGGCAACCAGAAGACTGTCTTTTCGATAGCTACTACATCGAGGTGTAGGGGAGGGTGCTACTCCTTTCTCTGGATTGCTCTACTTTACTCTTGATATGTACCTTATATTGCTGAGTGTTAAGCAAAGAGGTATCAAGTACCATTTTTAAAGTCTTTGGTATGACGAAACCTGGGATTGAACCCAGGTCTTCCAGAACCCACTTGAGTAATGAGCTGGCTAAATTGACTAAAATAGGGAACTGAAATAGGGAACATTAAGAGCAACATAAAATACCATTTATGAATATTTGACCAAACAAGATTTTACCTTATGCTTGAACATAAAGGGGATATTTTGGATTTTGATAAAAGGGAGAACCTAATTAATTTGGCAGCTCTTCCAAACATCAATGTAAGTTCACCTATTTGATCTCTGTGGTCGATTGTGGACAAAAGCTTCCCCGTAGCGCACACCTTTTAAAGGCTCAGTTGTTTAGTGAAAAATGTGAACAGCTCGACTGCTTACACAGGAGCATTGTTTATAGTGATGAAGGCTTGTGTAGGACGAGTCACACTTGGTGTGTGGGGGGGGCAGCAGAGAACCGAAGTCTCATGCATCAAATTCTCTGAATAACACTACTCAAGTTTTTATATTCAGAGTTTTTCCTTCTCTTAGATTGGTTGTGTTCGTCAATGGCCCAGGAGACCTGAGTTCAATCCCAGGTCGAGTCATACCAAAGACTGAAAAATGGTACTTGATGCCTCCTTGCTTAACCCTCAGCATTTTAAGGTAAGGATCAAGGGTACAGTGGGGTAATACTGGGAAAGGAGTAGCGCCCTTCCCCTACATCTTGGTGTAGTAGCTATGAAAAAGGGGGCCCTCGGATCACTCTCGACTATTGACGCCAAATTAGATTGGTTGCCTTACCAAGATTAAATATCTGAGTCTAACCTACTATTTACCCATTAGAAAGAGAATAAATTGATTCATGTGTTTCACGAGAGCATTAAGACGAAATGAAATGCACACAACTTCGTCCAGGGTTTGAACTGAGATACCACGATGATAACCGTTACATTATCTACGCATTCTTAATTCTGAACAAGAATAGAAACTCTTCTTTTTTTTATAAATTAATAACTTGACTAAATGCCTTGTTAAGTTGATTGAAAAAAAGTTTGGCTCTTGTGCAATGTTCCTGCCTCAAAATTCCCAAAACAATATAAGGAAAAGGTTTGTTTCTTCAACACAGTCACAGTATTCTTATATAATACTGATCATTTGTATATATTTATATTGTTTCAAGTCTTTTAGTCTAACAGAAATATTTTCAAATAACTCTATTTGACCAATAGATGGTACGCTAACATGTACTACCATCTTGGGTCAGAGTGAACCTGGGAGTAATGACAATGAAAATGTACTCTGCACTCCCCAGATCACCAGAACTGGAGCCTCTCCATTCGATGAAATTTTGTGTCATATGATTTTGTGGGGTGGGGGGGTCATAGCTCTCTGTTAGGAATATCGTCAGAGTATTCTAAACTCTGTTAATTGTGCTACCAAAGGTTTTGTCATTTCATTTCAGCATGTTTATTATTACAAAAAACTACGTCTTTTATGGGAAATAGATCAGCCATTATTCCTAGCTTCTCTCTCTCTCTCTCTCTCTCTCTCTCTCTCTCTCTCTCTTTAAACTCTAACAAGGTATCGGTTATTATTTTCTCTACTCTCCTCCATCTCCTATCAGGGAGCCGGTACGTCCCTCACGACTTCGATGAAACCACAGCTTCCCTTTCTAAATCATTAAGTTTCAGCGATCACGTTCATTTTCGGACAAATACTATTCGGAAAGGTATGTAAACCTTCATTCCTCCTACTATGGGTTAGATAGTCCCACTAATGTTTTTCTATCAGGAAGGCTTTGGCACGAAATAACCCATGGGGTGTCCTCGTGGTGTAATGGTTAAAGCAATGGCCTGCGGAATCGTCGTAAGCGAGTTCGTACTCCAGTCGCGCTATTAAGTTCACTTTCGGGCAAATACCTTTGGGAAATGTATGAACCCCCTAATCTTCCCGGCTATGGGTTAAATTGTACCACTACTATTCTTCTAGGAGAATAGCATTGGCATTAAATAACCTACAAAGGTTGATATGCCATTAAACAAAGAAACCAAACCGAAATAACCCACGAAGGTTGATATGTCATTAAACAAAGAAATCGTGACCGAAATTAACATCAATGTTATCGTCATAGCAACAATACATTTTTTCCTCTCTTCCTGCGACAAAGCGATTTCATATTTCACCTGCTCACGTTTGAAAAGAAAATGCTATATCTTTATCTCGGTTGTCAAGGTGACTTAAGATGGTGGAGAAAGAAATAAATTGAGAAAGAAATGGGCCGGAGAGAAAGTTTATGCGACAGTCCATGTGACTTGGGGTCTTGATATACGATTTATGAATTATAATCAAATAGAAAATCACATAATTAAGTGTCCTTGAGCCAGATAAATCTTTATAAATACTGTATCTTCCATCAATAAATACTCTTCTAGGACATTTTTTAAAAAATAAAAAGTCATTTTCCTGCATACGCAAAGATTGTCAAGGTTTATTATTTCTCGTGGAAATATTTGGATACTTTCCGGTATTATATCTGATCCAACTCAACAAAATTCCCATTCTGTAAAAAAAAAAAACAGGAATATATAGCAGTTGATATTAAGTGCACACCTTAAAAACGTAGAAGAAATTTTATTTTTGCTTGGGTTGTAATTTTAATATTTTTGCAGATTTTTAAACGCTTTTGTTTTTGGTAAAAACTATATTTTCAAAATATGATTTCTTATTGTATCACATTCGTTCACTTAAATCAGGAAACGATTTGTATCATATAATATACCAATAAATCAGTTTTGATTGTATAATCTTCCACAAGAAATAAAATCCTGCTATCTTTGCTTTAGAAGAAAATGAACTTTTTATCTGAGAAAATTATTAGGGGTGTAGTTATTTATGAACGTTATCATAAAACCAAAATGAGTATTATACAACCAAAATAAATATTATCAAGCATTATATGCTTGATAATATTCATTTTGTTTTTATAATATTCCGCTAGAAATAATAAAATCCTGCTATCTTTGGTTTAGAAGAAAATGAACTTTATATAAAAAATTGTTCGGGATGAAATTATTTATGGGCGATTCTGTTGTAGTTAATAATGTCCATTTTGATCGCATAATATTCCATTAGAAATCAGAAAATTCCGTTATCTTTGATTTAGAAAAAGAACTTTTTATGAAAAACAAATTGTATGTTGTATACTGGTTTATGGACAATAGTGTAAAACTCGATAATATCCATTTTGATTGAATAATATTCCACTAGAAATAAGAAAATCCTGGTATGTTTGGTTTCGAAGAAACCAAAAGTTATAAAAATTGCTAGAATCAAAATGGACAGCAGTAGGTATTATTAATTACCGAACTCAACTGTATTGACACTCAGTACCTTCCCCTCTAACACACAGAATAGTTATATCCGTTGTGACTCTAAAATGTCGAACTAGACATAATAAAAACTTGGTTTACGTGGTTGACAAGAAAATTAACATTTTATAAAAGAAAAAAACACACACACAAAGAAAAAAAAACAAAACAAAACTAACTCGTTTTCAAAAATAAAAGATACACGAAAGTCGTTCAAAAGATTCTAAGCTTAATCCAAATTTTAGATTTGTAACGTACCTCTTGCCTATGTATGGGCCTCACCTGAAATCTGAATTAGTTTTTTTTTGTATAAAGTGGTAGTGCGTTTCCACTGCAAAATATTTCAGTGAAGATTCCTCTTTCTGGGTGAGACTTACAACTTTTTGAACAACCCTCTTACATTGATTTTGTTACTTTAAATATACATGAGATCGACTTATACTTGAGTATATCCTACAATTGCTTTACAGTCAAGGTTGATTGTAGGGCCATTACATTTTAAATGCTACACTCTGGGTAGAGTAGCATAACTATTGGACAATGGTCGACCAATACATAAGATCGACAAAACACGAATATTTTCGTTAGATATAAACTTATAAGTAGAGGCAGCCATTTTTATTTCTTTAAACAAAGATTGATGGACAATAATTTTGAAAAACTATGAGAAATCACGTCTCTGGGTGTATGTTTATATGAGCATAGCAGACACATTTATATTAGTTTATGCGTTTCAAAATCCGTATCGTCTGTTAAAACCACTTTGACTAAAGCTGAGTTATTTGAACTCATGTTTCATTCTGAGAACTTTTTTTTTCTATGAAAGGTTAACCGTCTAAAAATCTTTTGTGTACACCATTTTCTATTCTTCTGCATGAATAATTATACAAACATACTTACGTTGTTCTTTTTTTCTTGTTCCTACAAGTAGGGTCAATAGAGACATTGAAATAATGAAACAATGCAATAATATACTGATTGCTCAATCGATAACGTGCTTTGGGTTTTTTTAATACTGAGGTTTGTGGTTTAGTAGTCAAGACTTGGTCGATTTGCTAAACAAATGCTGAAGTTAAACAACAATGAGCCTGTTCAGTATTTAGATGGGTGACTACTTAGTGAGGTACAGTGAGCATCCCCAGGCCTGTGTGTCAGACTAAATAAAGAGGAATAGAATAAGAAAAAGTAAAGGGAGTTGAGCAATAATGATCCTGTTCAGTATTTAGATGGGTGACTACTTATTAACAGCAGGTACTGTAAGCAAAAAAACCAATCAGACAGTTCAACACTTCGTAAAAATTGGTAGTGCAAACAAAGTGAGGCCGTGGGTCAGACTTTGCAAGGCTTAGAAAATATCAAGACAAAGAAAGGAATAAGTTAAGCTACAATGAGTCTGTTCTGTTCTAATTGGGTAACCGTTTCACAACGGTTGGCACTAAAAGCAACAGGAAATTTGTAAGCCAGGGTGAGAAGGAAAAAATGTGGGAGAGAGAGAGTGGAGTATGGAGAATGAGAAAGAGAATAATATGAAGAAAAGTTGAGAGAAGAGAGAAAGAGGTGGGGAGAATAAGAGAGAAAGAAGAATAGGAAAAAATATTGAAAGGAAAGAGAGAAAAGGGGTAGGGGGAATGAGAGAGGGAGAAAAACATGAAGGAAAATAGAGGGAGAGGGGATAGGGAGAACTTGAGAGAGAACACGAAGGAAAATAGTGAAAGGAGAGAGAGAGAGAGAGAGAGAGAGAGGGACGGGACCAGGAGAATGAGAGAGAGAGAGAAGAACATGCAGGAAAATAGCGAGAGAGGACAGTAGGGAGAATTAGAGAGAAGAATATGAAAGAAAACACGCGAGAGAAGGGGTAGAGAGAGAGAGAGAGAGAGAGAGAGAGAGAGAGAGTAATATGAAGATAAAAGAGGAAACTGAGAAAAATAGAAATATTGAAGAAAACGTCACACAATTTCACGTCTTTTATAAATAGTCCTAATTATTGATTTCGATTTGTGAACTATTAGAAAGAAAGAAAATTATGCTGTCGAAATTATTGTGTTTTCATTACTTTCGTTTCTAGTCATTTTAACACTTTGAACTGAATTTGACATGATTGTGTCTGAGAAGCAAAGCTGGATTATTTGTAACCTTGGGTAAAAGGGTCAGCTTTAAATGTTAAAAAAAAAACAAAACAAAAACAAATAAAAGATGAATAAAAAAAAAAGATAAAGGTGTTCAAATAAAATCAATCGTTGGTATTATCAAACATTTTAGAATCAAGGTACCGACCAAAAAAATGGAGTAAATAAAAAAAAAACGAACGACAAAAAGGAATTTGTCAAATTATCACCCGGGTTGCTAGTGGGTAGAGTGTTCGCCAATGGTCCGTCATACCAAAATCTTTAAAAATGGTACTTGATACCTCCTTGCTTAACACTCAGCAATATAAGGTACGTATCAAGGGTAAAGTGGAGCAATCCTGGGAAACGAAGTAGCGCCCTCCCCTACACCTCGGTGTAGTAGCTATTGAAAAGGGAGCCTTCTGGTCACCCTCGACTACGGTCGCCAACTTTACTTACAACTATGTATGTACATATGTTTATATATATATATATATATATATATATATGTATATTTTTACATATATATATATACATATATATATATATATATGAATATTCGTTCAACAGCCTCAATGGAAGATATTTGAAATCAAGGCGTATGGCTAAATGGCTGCATTGCAACATTATACGAAGCGAGTTCGAACTCCAGTCGCGCTATAATGTTAACATTCGGACGAATACACTTGGAAAAGGATGGGACTACTTTTCCCCCCATCTATGTACCAATACTGTCATTCTACAAGGATAGATCAGTTATTAAATAACCCCCGAAGTTGATATGCCTCTAAACAAAGAAACCAAACCTAAATTTTTAAATGTAAAGACGTTGATGTTTAAATCTCTTAAGAGAACAAATATTCTTTCAACGGCGTCAACGAAATACATTTTGCTCTTTTAAGTACAAACAGAAAAGAAGACAGCGAGAATTTCTTTTTATCGAAGTGTCGGACCAAAATATTATTAGATTTATTTTTAACTTAGAAGTTGTACAGATATAACATAGGACCAACGTGTTGTGCTGTAAAGAAAGAAGTCCGCAGAAAAAGAAATACTCAAACTCGAAGGTAAGGGAAGAAAATATAGCGGTCGTTTATTATTCACTTAGGGCTATGATCGTTGCAACTCGAAAAGTTCATTTTAGTTACGTTCTTCTTCTCCCTTCCTCTTGGTGATGTCGGCGGTGTGGGTGAGAGCTGGCTGTTGACATACGCCTGTCATAGCAGACTGGGTAGGACGGGTCGGGGCCTCGGAACCTTTGACTCGCCTGTTTTGAAAGCCGCCTTCAGCTCTCCCAAAATCTCGTGACTTGTTTTCTTATATAGAGATTTTGGGGAACAAATCGAAGATCCCCGAATGTTCGGTGTCACCAGTGAAACTGTCGTGTAACACGTGATAATTCATATGCGATTATTTTAAAATCACGTCTAACTTTGCAGGTCATTCTGCCCGCACGCGCTAGTCTTGTGACACCTTCACTGATTGACAACAGCGTCCGTCCGTAATATTACACAGATATCTATCTCTTCTCTATCATTCCTAGCTATGAGTTAAAAATCAAGAAGACTGTGATCACTAGACTTGGTAGAGCGACCAGTCTTGCAGAAGGAAAAATTCTGAATACAAAACACAACTCGGCAGGCAAATGTCTGCAGAACGAAAGTATGGCAAAAGAGTATTGTGCTCTCGAGGAGGAAAACGGCGATATCTACGTAAGGACAAGACTGTTCAAGTAGAGTTTCATAGTGAGAAAGAAAGACTCATCATATCTTGCGGCGTTTGTGATGACTGGTTGTCTTGTCACAGGAGAATAATCACAATCACTCAGAGAATAGTGTTAGTATTATACAAGTGTTTACCACTTTAAGGTTCTGATGTTTCTTTATTTTTCTTTTAAGAGAAGCCAATCATCTATGAAGACGGAGCAATCTATCAATCTATCAGTGTGGTTCTGTTCATGTTCATATATATATATATATATATATATATATATTGTCATCCACAGACAGACTGTTTCGTTGTATCACAACTCTTCAGTGTGGCTACACACGCAGGATGCTTGAAGCTGGGATTGAAACCCACTCAGTTTTACGTTAGACTTAGTATCATACCGTTCAGCCAACGAGCGAGCCACATCGGCTCGGGAATTATAAGGCATTATGTAGTAGCTTTCGTTTGTTTACATTTTTGCCTTAATATATAATTATCTCCCTATCAATCTGTTCAAATAAAACTACGTACCAATATCTATTTGAATGATCTAGTTATCTCTCTCTCTCTCTCTCTCTCTCTCTCTCTTTCAATATATATATATATATATATATACATATATAAATATCAGTCTCTTCATATACTTTTTTGCTTTCTTTTTGTATTTGCTTTTCTTTAATTTTTCATTTTTCTCTCATCGCCCATTTTTATTTTAGCGAAACTCTCTCTCTCTCTCTCTCTCTCTCTCTCTGGCTGTCTGTTTATTTGTGCGTGTGTGCGTGTGTGTGGAAAGAAGATAAGACATGAAAAAAAAAAGAAACCAAACCAGACCACTTCTCTCTTTTTGTCCCTTCGTCCTTCCATCTTTTATCTCCCTCTTTAATTCATTTATTTCTTCTCGTCTCCTTTCTTACAAGACTTCTTCTTAATTTCTTTATTCATTTCCTCTTCCCATTCTTCTTCATTTTTCTTGTCTTATTCACTTTCACTTTCATTTTCTTTTCCTACATATTTTTCCATTTACCTTCAATCTTTTCTATTCCTCTATATTCTTTCTATAGTTGACATTTCCATTTCTGTTTTGGACGCTACCTAAACAGCTGGAGAAGAAACTAGACGGCAATATATATATATATATATATATATATAAAGAGTATTTGGCATTAAATAACCTACAATGGTTGATGTGCCTTAAAACTAAACCAAAACCAGATCCATTTTGACTCTGAGTAGTGATAATGTTGTATCTCCGGAATGAAGGAACAATAATATCACTTGTTTATAAAAATATAAACTCCTTTATTACGAAATGTCGTAATGGTTGTGTGAGACAGAGGACTGCTATGAATGACACCATTTTGGGACAGAGATATACAGACCCTTGCCTCTTTCACGGGAGATTTGATACATGGCTGTTCATTCAATGACTGCTTTTCGATTGACTGCAGAGCCCGACCGCCTGACTAACACTGGTGTCGAAAACTCCGTTATTATATATTTTCTGGACGCCCACAAATAATATCTTCCGGTGCCATACACGCGATTCCTTTCCGCCTTCCCCTGTTTATCTTAAAACGCAGCTGCAACATCATGGTTTGAAATGTACAACTAACATGCTGTTAAAGGTCAATATGTAACAGTACCTCTTGGGATCACATCTATGGGTAAAAAATAACTGTTTAATCATTTACTATGCTTGAAACCATTTGGCTGTGTGCAAAAAAAAAAAAAAAAAAAAAAAATAGCAATAATCGAACATATTTAGCTGTTTGCAAAGAAATGAACTGTTGCTTGTTTAAAAATAATTTTGCGTTTAAAGTCTTTGCAAAAATATCACATATATTTAATATGTATCTGTAAACAAGATTTGGCATTGAATAACTCAAAGGGGTTGATATGCGATAAAACAAAACAAATCACCCATTTTTACTTCCATCCTTTCATATTATCTCCCCTTGCTATTTCACTCTCTTCGATTCTCTCAATTAATTCGTCTCCTCCTCTTCCCCTTCCATTCTTTTTATTCCTTTCTTTTACTCCTCCTCTTTCTCTCTTTACCTCCATTCTCTTTCTCTTCCTCTTTCTCTCTTCACTTTCATTCTCTATATTCCTTCTTCTATCTCTTCCTCCTCCTCTCTTTCCACATATTCTCTCAAGTTACGTCCTCTTTCTATTCCCCAATCTCTTCTTATTTCTAGTCTCTCCTCTTCCTGTCCTCTTCTCTCCTTCATTCTTTCATTCTCTTTACTTTTTATTCTTCTTTCCTTTCCTCCGCCTCCTTCCATTCAAGTCGTCTTAATCTCTCCATCTCCACCCACGTAATATGCTCTTTTTGTCCATTGCATTCCTTAATCCTATTCACATAGTTCCTCGGCTAAAAGGTCGAACTAACAAGAAGGGGTTGACTACACAAAGGGCTGAAATTAAAGTTGTGGCCGCAAGTCTTTTGGCACTCGGATAAATGACAAAACAAACACGTTATTTTTTAAACACAATTGAGTAGTACAAAAAAAAAATCGTGTTTAACAATGGCACAGTTAATTCACGAATAACAACATACGTGTCTCAGACTATGCAGGCGGTTTTTTTTTATAAACACACACATACGACAGAGGTTCACAGACTAGTCGGTGAGTAACTTGTATGTTTGTGCCGATGATAACCCTCTACCCTAAACTAGGATTTCGAAAGCTAATTTTCAAGGGAGACCGGCCTTAACCCCTTGGCAAAAGCATGACAAAAAACAAAATCTTTCTATCTTCAATTTCTTTCAAACTCTAATTCAGTTTCATTTTTATGTTCCAATTATTTGTTTAGTATGCCTCCTCGGGCATCTCCTCTTTTTATAATCTTCTCACCGGATTCTTAGAGGAAAAAAAAAGTCTTTGTGCACAACATATACGCTCTTGATACAATATCTATGTACAGGTAAAAGTCTCTTACATAATTTATCCGATAGTTCTCAAAAATGCCCGCAAAAATATTTTTCTCATCCTTTTTTTTCTGAAATCATCCAATTTAATCTGATTTTTTTTATAAATACGATTGCCGTTTTTGAGCTGATTAAATAATTTGTTTCAAAGATATTTCATTTTATTTGCAAAAAAATCCAATTGGTTAATAGACTTACTTTTTGAAATGCGCCTGTCTACTACAATTAGAAATTCCATTAGTAATTTTCAAAGTTTCACCTCGATCACCTATCATTGTTTTTTCTTGTAAAGTAGTCAATCCTGATTTCTACAATCTCTCCAAATGTTTGTAGAGAGAGCATATTCCAATATTTTGGGAATTAAGGATTTTAAAATCTACAAAACAGACGGAAGTTTTTGTAAATATAAAATCTAATGAAATATATTTTATGAGTTGTCTAAATTTCTTAGACATAGCTTGGTGATTTTTATCATTAAAGGTTTTCAGACTGTTGTCTTCATCTTTATTGTTACCTCCATTACGTTTCGGCCGATATGTCCTCCGGCCTTCTTCAGGTGTTTGTCGAACTTGGGAACCTTCACAGAACTTCGAACTACGTCCTTTATTGAATCCATGGGAATCGCTTGTTCTGATTCCGTTAGGAGGATTCCAGCAAGACACATGGCGTAACGGTTATGTGGGTTGGTTCCCTAAGCTTCTAAGGAGACAATCATCTGGAGGTTGCAGGTTCAATCCTGACTGCAGGCGAATAACAATACAGGAATTCTTAACACTTGTAACCGGTTATGGCTAACGGAATCAGAACAGATGACCACCATGGATTCAATAAAGGACGTAGTTCGAAGTTCCGTGAAGGTTCCCGATTTCGACAAACACCTGAAGAAGGCCGGAGGACATATCGGCCAAAACGTTGTGGAAATCACAATAAAGATGAAGACAATAGTCCGAAAACCCTTAATGATAAAAATCATCAAGCTTCGTCTCAGAAATTTTGACAACACCTGAAGAAGGCCGGAGGACATATTGGTCAAAACGTTGTGGAAGTAACAATAAAGATGAAGACAATAGTCCGAAAACCCTTAATGATAAAAATCATCAAGCTTCGTTTCAGAAATTTAGACAGCAAACACCTAAAGAAGGCCGGAGGACATATCGGCCGAAACGTTGTGGAAATAACAATAAAGATGAAGACAATAGTCCGAAAACCCTTAATGATAGAAAATATTTTATGATGATTTGAAATGTAATATTTTATTTTTTTGCAAGCTTCTCACAAATACATACAAACTAAAATGTTAACAGTCTGATACGCAAGTGTTTGATGAATTTTAATTTGAAAAACTTTCGATATGAAATTTGATCAAAGCTATTTGTCAAAGAGTTAAAGGCACTGAGAAAAAAGTTGATAATTTTGAAAAGTTAAAAATGATATATTTCGGCAAAATAATTTCTTTATTCACCTTTTTGAGTAGATTTTTAAGAAACATAAGAACGGTTTTCGGAGAAATTGATCGGTAAGTTCTCAGATTCCGACAATTCTTCGAATCATCGAAGGAGTACGTGGAAAAAAACCTTCATGGAAATTTATTGTCTGTAGATTTCCCCGAGGCAATTGATTCCATATAGAGGAAAGAACAAATACTTTTAGCGTATAGTCAACTCAAAGAAACTTTTTGCACTATAATGATGCTTTACAAAAACACAAAAGCAATGGTTTGCTCTCCCCGATGGTGACACTGAATTCTCCAATATTGTTGCTGGAATCTTGCCAGAAGATAATTTTATCGCCATTTCCATTCATAATCTACGTATATATTACTTACTTCGAACATCAATAGCTTTACTGAAAGTAAATGCTTTCCCACTAAAAAAAGCAGGAAGAAGATGATATCTCGTAGAAACTATAGGGATTCAAATTACGCTGATGATTTAGCACTTCTTGTAAATGCACCTGCTGTAGCCGAATCTTTGCAGCATAACAAGCAGCAATAGACATTGATCAATGTGAACGCAGATAAAAAAAGAGTCCATGAACTTCAATCAAGATGGAGACATCTCCACATTAAATGGCAAACCCCTAAGATTAGTAGACAATTTTTACATACCTCGGTAGCAATATATCATCTATTAAAAATGAGGTCAATCACATAAAAAAAGGTCCTGAAGAGTTATTGTCGGATTATTGTGTTGCTGAGCAAGGAAAGAGTCTCTGCAGTGTTGTGGTTAGCGTGCTGGACTGCGAAATCGTTGTAAACAAGTTCAAACTCCAGTTGCGCTATTACGCTCACTTTTGGACTAATGCCCCTATATGAAAGGTATGAATCAAACAATTTTCTCTTTTGCTATTGATGAATTTTTGACCAGATAGGGCTTTTTAACCATGGTATGGCAACCAGTCTAGAAGAAAGAAAGAACACCTATCCTCCAGCTATGGGTTTCAATGTCATAACAGTTTTTTTTTACAAGGACTGCTTTGGCATTAAATCACTCAGGAAGGTTGATATGTCATTAAAAACCGAAACCGAAATCATCTGGGCTACTCTAGACAGGTACTTCATTCAGTTACTGAGACCGTGGAACGATGTAGTAACGAGTGACAGACACGAGGTGTTCAAACCACGATTCTTAAGTATTTTGGAGGTCTTTCCTTGTTGAGGGATAAAGTAAAATATCTTATATTCTTGTAGAGAGAACATTTTCTAGAATTAATCTCATAAGAATTGTATGTAAAACTTTTAAAATGCAAAGTCGATGGACAAAGAAATATCTCTTTTATCACGTATTTATGTTTTGACTAAGCATGAAATAAAATCATTTACACCACAAAAGACTGTCAAAGCCAACACTAAAATTGACCTGCCTATGATAATATCTGAAAATACGATTACTGCAACTGGTACTGTATTCATCATCTTCATTTCGTCTATTGCCCAAAGCAATTCCCCTAACATATGGAACCATGCCAGAAAGTAGTCCAGAGCAAAACAATAAAACCTGTCCATTCAAATTAGCTTATCTGCCTCCAATCTCTGAAATCTCCAAGGCTATAAACGCCATTATATGTTAACACCTCTGGAATAACCTCACAATTCTCTTCACTCTTAGTGACAAGTTAAACGGTTGCATCAGTAGCCCAGGGGTTGGCATATTGAATTATGTCACCCTCAAGGGCTGTAGTTCAAACTTACCTTCTCCGTGTATACATACATAGGTGAAAGATATGTAATAAATAGATCTGCTTTACATTTGTCATCAGTAAAACCATCACTATATTATATCATAATATGATAAATTGTGTTATTTCATTGAAAGGTTGTCGAGTATGCTTTTCAACCTAAATCACTGATTGTGGACGGGCATTTAATATCTGTACACTTCATCATAATCATGTCACGTCATAAGCACAGATCTCCCTGACCCTCTCCCGCCACCCCTCTCTATCTTCCTTTGCTTCCGGTAGGTCTTCAAAGCTACATCCTGTATCGGCACAGAGCTGTGGTATGTAGGTCCTAGCTGGACGTCCTGCTTTTGCTCGTCCATGTGAGGAGGTCCATAGGAGTACGTCACTTATGAGTTCATCTCTACTCCTCCAGCAGTGTCCTGCGTGTCTGGTTCTTCTAGCTTAGATAGTTTTCGTAATGGGTGGTAAGTGGCTGTATAGCTGCTGCTTTGAGGGGTGCTGCCTTCAGGACTGTTCAATATTACTTGCACCATTCTTGTGTAATTGCCGTCAAGCTTTTTCTTCATACGTTTAGTTAGCGTCCATGTAGTGCATCCATACAACAGTATCGAGACGACCGCTGCTAGGAGGAAACTGCGTTTCATTTCATCGGTCAGGTTTGACTTCCATATAACCGATAGACTATCGATATTTGTCCATTCCTTTCTCAGTCACGTGTTGATGTCAGTCTCGGTTAATAAGACACTGCTTCCTATGTAGGTGAACTTGTCAACTAGTTTCAGAGAACTACCGTTTCGTGTTGAGATGTCGCCTGTTTGATTAAAGCACATGTATTCCGTCTTGTGTGCGTTGACATGGAGGCCTATGCCTGCAGCTGCTCGGTCAAGACTATGTAGCTGGGTTTTGGCTTGCGTGGGTGTATTTGCCAGAAGCGCTATGTCATCGGCGTAGTCCGCGTCCGTAATTGTATGTGCGGGTTATCAAAGTTTACAGATTGGATGTAATTTGGGCTTATGTCTGTTATCTATGTGGGTACATCGACCAGCAGAAGTTGCTACAATGTTTTGATGATGATGACAGATCGTATTGTGGTTGAGGGAAAATGCAAGGACACAACTGACCTCAAATATAAATTTTACTTAGCTGATTTTTTTTTTTTTACTTAGGGCCGTTACTGAGACCGTGAAAATATATAGAAACGGGTGACGGTAACTAGTTGTTGGAACGAATAATCTCAAGTCTTTTGCAGGTCTTTCCTTGTTGCTGAATAAAGTTACACATGTTGTAAATCTGAGGCCCTTTTTATCAGATTTCTTGTTACATCGGCTAAATTTTACTCTCCTATCTACAAACTCTGAGTATATTCGAAAAAATTTGGAAGATGTTTTATAGCGTCATTTCTCTGTAAATACTTAGAATTATCAATTTTCTTTGCTTGCATTTTAATCTACGCGTTGAAGGTTTGGTTTGGTTTGTTTGGTTTTATGGCATTTCAACCTTTGTTGGTTATTTAACACCAAATCTATTTTTATGTAAATAATCTGTTCTATTGAAAACAGTTCAGTTTAGCATAAGTACACAGCTTAATTGTCAAAAACATTTCTATTTCAAACTATTCAAGCAGTTATATGTAATAATTCAGTTAAGTGTAAATACAGTTTTAATGTCGAAAAACAGTTCTATTTCAAATAATTCAGTTAAGCATAAGCACCCAGTTTAAGTGTAAGTACGATTTAATTGTCAAAAACGTTTCTATTTCAATCTATTCAGTTTACTTAATTCATTTTAGCATAAGTATGCTGTTAGTTCTATTTAACCTATAGATAGGGCCCTATCAGGTGCTACCACTCCGTACCAGAGTGGACCTGGGAGCGATGGCAATGAAGGGGTACTCCACATTCCCCAAAGCTCCAGCACTGCTGGAACCTCAACATCAGATTGTTTTGTGTCATATTCAGGACACTCGTTAGGGGGTTCTTACCCCTCTGCAGAGGTGCAGTCGGTGTATTCTACAGCCCCAGCTGACTGGGCAATCTACGCGTTGAAGTCTAAGAGAAAAATCAAATATACTCAACATTATAACATGCCGAGAATATATACTAAGCTAAGCATATTTTTGCAATACGCCACAAACGTTTTCAAACCTTATTTCTTCGTATATCCATTCAATTAAGAACTTTCTCTAGTAGCATTATAAATACAGATACAATTCTACAAGAAAGGACAATAAAATTAAAGTTTTAAATTTTGTCGAAAAAATCATGTATGCTTCAAGCACTTCTTCAATCGCGTTTAAATTTTCATGTCTTTGCAATTCTTTGAATTGGCCAATTTCACTGGTAACATTGTTAAAAATGCAACGTTCTTTTGCATAAAACAGCTATAAAATCAACATTTAAATTTTGTCGAAAAAATCTGTTATGTGATGTATGCTTAAAGCTTTCGTCAATCACATTTAAATCATTATAGCCTTGTCAATTCTCTACATCAGCCAATTTCATTGGTCCCATTGTAAAGTACACATTAATCAGCATTTTAAATTTTGTCAAAAAACCCGAGGTTTTTCAACTTATTTTTAAGATATTTCATAGGGATCTTTTTTCTATAAATTCTTTGCAACTGTCTACTTTCTTTGCTGGCATTTTAATCTACGCATACAATTCTTCGAGAAAAATCGGTTGAAAACAGGTCTTCTGTATCCGTTTTTAATGAAACTAGTGTTGTATTATTCTTAATTTGAAGTCCTGTGTTGTTTCTCCAAAGAACACGGTATAATTTTCAGCCAGCATGCCTAGGCATGAAGGTGTTTTTGACATCCGTTCCCCTGGGAGGTAAGTCACTGTGAAACAAGTGTAATTTATTATTTTAATCATAGTAGATCGTAAATTGTTTCATTGTAAAATATCTAACAAATATATTTTGTAGATTTTTTTGAAACTGGGCAAATATCATTTAATCTACTACTTATATATCATCATCATCATCATATCGCGCTGGTAGCACGGATATCCCTGACCCTCTCTCGACACTCCTCCCTATCGTTCATCGCCCTAGGTAGGTCTTCAGGACAACATCCTGTATCCTCACATAGCTGCTGAATGTATGTTCGTGCTGGTCGTCCTGCTTTTGCGCGGCCATGTGTGGGGATCCATAAGAGTACATCTCTTATGAGTTCGTCCCTACTTCTCCAGCAGTGTCCTGCATGTCTGGTTCTTCTAACTTGAATAGTTTTCGTGATAGGGGGCAGGTGGCCGTACAGTTGGTGTCTTGTGGGGGTGTTGCTGCCAGGACTTGTTCAGGATTGCACGCAGCATTCTTGTGTAATTGCCATCTAGCTTCTTCTCCAGCCGTTTTGTTAGCGTCCATGTAGTGCAGCCATATAGCAGTATCGATGTGACCGCTGCCTGGAAGAAACTGCGTTTCATTTTATCGGTTAGGTCTGATTTCCATATAATTGATAGCCTATTGATAGCTGTCCATGCTTTCGTTAACCTCGTTTCGATGTCCTTTTCGGTAATTCCTTTTTTCTTTCTTTCTCTCTTCCCCCCCTCTCTCTCTCTCTCTTTCCCCATCTCTCTCTTTTATATATATATATATATATATATATATATATATATATATATATATATATAAAAGGAGGATTTGCAATGTATCAGTTAACATTGTAGGAAATGGACGCGATGATTCCAGTTCAAATTCTACTCTAGTCTTTTTGGAAAGTTATGAAACGAACTATTCTACGGTCAGTAATTGGTAATTAATTGGACAGAGTGAGCTCTTTAACCTTGATTTGGCAACCAACTTAAAAGAAGGAAAACTATGAATTTAAACCAGTTAAACTCCGCTAGAAAAATACTACTCTTGAGAAGGGATTGGATGAATATATTTATATATACCAGGAATTCTTTGAAGAGATATCAGTTCTCTCCCCGAAAGCGTGTCTTGAAAATGTTAGAAAACCGCATTTGAAGGTGAGGCTCCAGTTCAGGAAATCTCCTTGGTCCACTTTGACCACGAGTGATAGTATCTATTTGGGTGCCATCTTTAGTTCAAATAAGTCGACAAAAATGTAAATATGAACGAACAATGGATGGGATTCACAAACCTCGAGGCAAGAAATAACCCTAGACTGGTTGATATACCGTTAAAATCACTTTAATTAATCTCAAGAAGCATCTGTTCAAGGTGATAGAAATGTAGAATGAATACGATCTCCAAACTTCAAGGCATGAAATAACCCTAGACGGGTTGACACGTCATTAAAATCAATCAGTCAATCATGAAAAACAACCAAGCAAAAAATAAATACAAATGTACAATGAATGCGATTCACTAACCTAGACGTAAAATAACCCGAGACAGGTTGATATGCCGTTAGAATTAATTCAACTAACCTCAAGGAGCATCTGCACAAAAACGTGAATAAAAATATAAAATGCACACGATCTCCTAACCTCTAGGTATGAAATAACCCTTGATGGGTTGATATGCCGTTAAAATCAATCAGTCAATGATAAGAATCAACCAAACAAAAAATATGAATAAAAATGTACAATGAATGCGATTCGCTAACCTCTAGGTATAAAATAACCTTAGACGGTTTGACATGCCGTTAAGATTAATCAAACCTTTAATCTATGGGTTTTGGAAATTTGCTTTAATTTGCAAAAATATTTCCTCCGTTTTTTTAAGCCAGAAAAGGATATCTTATTAAAGATCACATGATACTCTGAACATAACGTTGACAAGTCAGTAAAGAGGCCTAATATTTGATCTGAGTCTAAGGCAATTTTAATTAAATGGTTACTATAGAGATACGTCAGTAAACATTTGGTCTGAGATTTGGCGATCTTAATTAGATTCCCACCTGTATTTTCCCTCTCCCTCTTCTGATTACATTAAGCTGTTACCTATCAACAAATCACAAATCAAGACACCTGTTGTTGCTTATTGTCTAGAGGCAATGATTACTAACTTACAACATCTTAAACAGTGAAAAAATTAATTAAGGTTTCTGCATTTGAGTCCTTAAAATTAGGTATCTTGTGCGGTGCAATGGTTAAGGAGATGGACTATTAGACCATTGTTAGTGAAGTCGATTCTCACAGAGCACTCCATAGTTCTGACATTGTGCTGATCTACGATGTTAGTTCAGGGTGATGAATGGAATTAGTATTTTTCTTTTCAAAACACAATAAATAGAGAGGCAAGTTTGAATATATATATATATATATATATATATATACACAGGAAAGAGAAGTACACCCACTCAAACACACAGAGTGTACTCTCGTAAGAGGAAAAAGGAGAAGGAAGGAAAAAAAGAAAAAGAAAGACTGAATCAACACCTGCAGAAACGAAAATCTATTATGGAATTAAAAAAGAGCAACTACCCTACCAAGACGGTTGCCACTATATAAATCAAAGGGGGCAACGTCAGTGATCATTAGAATTCCCTGAAGATTTTGAAAAGACGCTATAAACACGTGTAGGAGTAAAATGAAAAAAAATTAAAAAATTAATCACTTTGGGAAACTATTCATATATATATATATATATATATATATATCAGATGATCAGTATTGATTATTGTTGGGGTGGGTAAACTGCGGCTCATGAGCCGCATGCAGCCCGCTGCACTGTTCTGTGCGTCCCGACGGAGCCTTTAAAAACAAAAAATTAACACTTGCACTTGAATCGAGACTAAATCTTTTTGATTTTAAAAGATGAGGCCCTTTGATAATTTATAACCGAGTGATGCGGCCCTCTCACTAAAATAAATTTGCCCAACACTGGATTATTGGCTTAATTAGTTGGCGATTGCTGTTACCTAATAATAATGAAAAATCCTTTGATGAAATAATGATGGATTTCTTTGGGTCTTTTTTTCTTGAAAAAAAAATTGAACCAAGTCTACAACTAATATGAATATATAAGTTTATATTTCTAGATGAGAATGAAAAGTTTTGGTTTCGTTTGTTGGTTGGTATTTAAAGTCATATAAACACTTGTGTGTTATTTGAAGCCAATTCTTATATATACGACAGGCTTTCGATCATATGGAAATCAGACCTGACCGATAAAATGAAACGCAGTTTCTTTCAGGCAGCGGTCGCGTTGATACGGCTATATGGATGCACTACTTGGACGCTGACTAAACGGTTGGAGAAGAAGCTAGTTGGCAATTACACAAGAATGTTGCGAGCAATATTGAATAAGTCCTGGCGGCAACACCCCACAAGGCACCAATTATACGGCCACCCGTCGTAGGAAATGAGCACAGCGACACGAGTTCAAACCCTGGACGAGACTGATTGCATTTCACATAGCACGAATACCCTTGGGAAAGCTATGAATCCAATTATTCTCCCTCCAGCAATGGGTAAATAGTAGGGCAGACTAGGTTCTTCAACCTTGGTGAGGCAACTAGTCTAAGAGAAGGAATACTCTGAATTCAAACCTGTTAAACTCGGCTTAAAATATTACCTTGTGTCATATCCTGCCCGAGCGGAGGGGTTGGGTAAATATGGTTAAGGAGTACTTCCCATTTCCCAAAGGTCCAGGACTAGAGCCACACCATCAGATTGTTTAATGTCATATCCAGGACACTCGTTGCTGGAGGTCTTACCCCTTTGCAGAGATGCAGTCGGTGTATTCTGCAGCCTCAGATGGTAACAGATGGGTTCTAAAAGCTGGGAGATAGATTTTAACTATAAATGAGTGAACGGACAACGGTTAAAGTATCCACATTCACTTCCATCGATGATGACCTGATTTTTGACCTTCTACAGAGTTGCCAGTGTATATGAAGAGGACTTCATCAAGTGAATTAAGACTGCTCGCTTATTCATTCTCACAAAGAACATAAAACAGCGAGGAGCCGAAAGAGACAAGATGACGATGAAAGAAGATGAGTAACGTCCGACAAAAGAAAACGAAGAGATGAAACATGTCTCTCGAATTGATGTGTTGTGACCAACTATTTTGCATGACAACTGTACTTCTCTGTTCTGAGACAGTTATCAGAGAAAAGAGAGAGAGAGAGAGAAAAGAGAGAGAGAGAGAGAGAGAGAGAGAGAGAGAGAGAGAGAGAGAGAGAGAGAGACGCATTGTGACATGTGACAAAGCTGATGACATTAACGAAAGATCCAATAATCCTCTTCTAAGAAAAATAATACGACTTGACGAGGTTAGACTCTACAGGTTGATTCACAAAGAAGTATTCAATCGACGCAGCGTAATTCTTTAAGAAAAGAAATCGGATAAAAACAAGGCTTTACCAAGTAAAGACCTGGTTCTCATGCAACCGGAGTCCTTGACTGGAGGCGGATATATGAAGATTTTAGTTACTCTTAATCTACAATAATTGAGAACATTTTTTGTAAGAGATCTGTCAAAGATATCCAATAATTAAATAAATGAGGGCTAGATCAATTGATAGGAATCAATAATCATTTTTATTGATCAGAGAATGTATAAATAAATCAAGATGTGATTCGAACAAACTAATCAACTAAACATAAAAAATACTTTAGAAAAAAATGGATGAGTCTTTACCATCATCATCATCATCATCATCAAATAACGCTGACAGTACGGAATTCTTGACTCTCTTTTTCTCTCTCTCGCCACTCGTCCCTATCATCTATCTCTTTCAGCAGGTCTTCTAAATTGCATCTAGTCTCTTCACAAAGCTGATGTATGTTAATCATTGTTGGTCAGCCAACATTGGCATGTCCATGCGTAGGAGTCCATAAGAGAACGTCAATCATGTGTTCGTCCTGACTTTACCAGCTGAGCCCAGCATGTCTACTTCGTCGAACTTACAATTTGTTGTGATACGGGGGGGGGGATAAGTGGTCACATGCCTAATGTTTTGTTGGGTGTTGCTTTCAGAATTTGTTTAAAACAGCACACAGCATTCTTTTGTAGTTGCCATCAAACTTTTTCTTATGACGTTTCGTTATATCACAAGTAGTGCAGTCTTACAGTAGTATTAACACACCCACAGCTTGGAAAAAACACCTGTTTTATTTTATCAGGGTGATCAGGTTTCCATTTGACTGATCATTGGTCAATTGCAGTCAACACAGGGCGTATGTTGATATCGCTTTCAGTAGATGAGATATTGCTGTCGAGGTATATGAACTGGTCTACTGGTCACCCATGGTGGTGTAATGGTTAGCAAGCTAGACTAGCAAGCCTACACGAGTGAGTTCAAGTCTCATTGGTGTTTCCTTTATTTGGCCTTGTGCTCCATCAAAACTGAGAACTTCGTAAATTACTATAGGAACTGGTCTACTGGTCACCTCTGGTGGTGTAATGGTTAGCAAGCTAGACTAGCAAGCCTACACGAGTGAGTTCAAGTCTTTATTTGGCCTTGTGCTCCATCGAAACTGAGAACTTCGTAAATTACTATAGGAACTGGTCTACTGGTCACCTCTGGTGGTGTAATGGTTAGCAAGCTAGACTAGCAAGCCTATACGAGTGAATTCAAGTCTTTATTTGGCCTTGTGCTCCATCGAAACTGAGAACTTCGTAAATTACTATAGGAATTGGTCTACTGATTTCTGTGGCTTGCCACTTAAAGTGAAAATGGCTCCTTATTGTTCAAAATACTTGAAATCTGTATAATAATTTTGAAAAGATTATTCCATGACTTTTTATCATTTTTTTGAATCATCACTTTCATACACAATTATTTGTGTTTATTTCACGAAATATAAAGAAATTAAAAATTTTAAGGCAAGTTCAAAAACTTAAGTGTTGTTTTTTGAGCTATTTTATCTTACTATTCCTTGTTTAATGGCATATCAATCTTCATGGTTTATTTAATGCCAAAATCACCCTTGTAGAAGAACTACAATGATATTGTTCTGTTAGTAACGAGGGGGGATTTGGGATGTCCTAAAGTTCTCTAAAAGTGGGTGTGTCTCTGTGGCGTAGTGACTAGTGTACTGGACCGAGACATTGCAGCAGCAACTTCGAACTTCAGTTAGGTTATTAGTTTTACTTTTGAAAAGTATGGACTCTCTCATCCCCTCCCAGCAATGGGTCGTTAAATAGTACCAAAACAGTTCTACAAGAAGGGCTTTGGCATTAAATAACTCACTAAGCTTAATATGCCATTAAGCAAAGAAGCAAAACCTTGTCCGAAAGTGAACTGTGATCGACTGGAGTTTAAACTATCTTCCTCTGATGTCACAATTCAACATGTTAAAAATTACAACTCAAGGACTAGTAACCTTAGAAAAATTGCATGACTGAAAGATACGTTTTACGTGTATAAAAATAAATATTTCATTGATAATATAAGTGATATAATGACCTAAAAATAACTATCTTATCCTTGCAGATATGAGTTGAATAGTGCCACTTCTGTTCAACTCTTTGAATGGCTTGGGCATTAAATAATCCACTAAGGCTGTTGTCCCGTCGGCTTGGGCTGTAGAATATACCGACTGTTTCTCTGTAGAGGGGTAAGACTTCCTCCGACGAGTGTCCAGCATATGACACTAAATAAGCTGACAGTGAAGTTCCAGTAATACTGGAGTTTTGGGGAATACGGCGCACCCCTTCATTGCCATCGCTCCCTGGTCCACTCTGGCCTGGAGTGGTAGCATTTGATAGGGTGCTATCTATGGGTCAAATAGAGCTAAAAGGCGTACTTATTCTGACCTGAATTACTTGGAATAGAACTGTTTGGACATATAAACTGCGTATTTATGTTAAACCAAATTACTCAAAATAGAACTGTTTTGATATTTAACTTATACTAAACTAAATGTTTTGAATCAGAACTCTTTGACTAAACTGAATCACTTGAAATAGAAATGTTTTTGGCCATAAAACTGTGTACTTATGCTAAACTGAATTGTTTGAAATCGAATTGTTCATTTGTATAAAACTGGATTTGGCATTAAATAACCTACAAAAGTTGATTTGCCATGAAAACAAAAAACCAACCAACCAAATAAATACTAAAGCTGATAGGTTATTAAAAAAATAAACCATATCTCATCGCCCCACTGAACAGTATTTACATTTGAATTTTAAAGCTGAGGAATTATAAACTGATTCATTCAAGTTGAACCCTTTATCTTAGTTGTTGTTATTGTTACGTTTTAATTTTTTTTTTGTTTAAAGGCACAACAACCTTCGTGGTTATTTAATACGAAAACAACTCTTTTAGAAGAGTAGTGATGGTATTATCAACCCATAGCTGGGGGATAAGGGGGTTCATACCTTTCCCAAGGCTATAAATATCGAGATAAAATCCCAATGTATAGACATTGATATCTTGTAATATAATATCATATTATATATATATATATATATATATATATATATATATATATATTGTATTATATTATATTATATTAGAGAAAAGGCTTGATAGGAACGACACAAGAATGCTACGAGCAATCTTGAAAAATCATGGATGAAACTCCCTGCGAAACAACAGCTCTACGGCTACTCACCTCCCATCTCTAAAACAATTCGAGTCAGACAAACAAGACATGCGTGACACTGCTCGAGAAGCAAAGACAAACTCATGAGTGACGTTCTTCTATGCACCCCTGCACGTGGCCGCGCCAGTGTTAGTCGACTAACAAGAACTAGTTTACATCAGCATTGCGAGGACACAGGACATAGTTTGGAAGACTTGCCGGAAGCGATAGATAGTAGGAACAGAGAGAGGGTGAGAGTGAGAGAGAGAGAGAGAGTGTGTGAGGGAGTGAGAAAGAGATCGAGAAAGAGAGAGAGTGAGAGAGAGAGAGTGAGAGTGAGAGAGAGAGAGAGTGAGAGAGAGTGAGAGAGAGAGCAAGAAAGAGAGAGAGTGAGAGACAGAGAGAGAAAGAGAGAGTGAGAGTGAGAGTCAGGAGACACCTTGCTGTCAGTGTGACTCGATGAAGATGATAGCATATTACTCTCTTATAGTCTCGATAAGTTATTTTTTTTTTATTAAATTTCGTGGATTCCTCGCAAATAAATAGAAGACATTACTTTCAAAGTGTCCCTCGTAATGAAGAATTCTTTGAGAAAATTAAGATTCTTCCAAAATCATTATAGAGATTTGCTTTTTGCCCTCCTTAAATAATTCCTATCCAAACAATTTTAATGAAAGAGAAACGAAAATAAAAGTGTCAGGAAGAATGCAATAAAAAACTTTGTTCATTACGACAGCAATTGCAGTTCATGTAGTGAAGAAGAAAGTAAATATTTGGATTTTAGAGAAAACACAATGTCGAGGAATTCTATTCTGTGTCTAGAATCGTCTTTCTTGGACTAATTGAAAGAATTCTGCTGTGAAAAATGGTTGCTGTCTTGGGTTGGTTTTCCGGACTATTGATTGCAGAAATTGCTCGAAGCTAGCCGGACAGTATTTGTTTCAGGCCACACCGGAAGTTAAAAATAACAACTTCCTGGGCAATTTATTTCGATGTCTCCTAACTTAAGCATCTATCTCTTTCTCTTTCTCTCTCTCTCTCTCTCTCTCTCTCTATATATATATATATATATACATTCAACCTTCCTTTTCCTATTTAGTCTTATGTAATGTCTACAAGATGCTCATAACTTGTCACGCACACTCACACACTCACATATAAGCATTCATATAGGGTGCCTAAATAAATTGATATCATTTGAGATGTACGGGTTGTTTCTGAAAGATTTATGTTATTTGAGATGTATAGTGTGTTTCAGCAAAATTTATATAATTTCGTTATCAAATAAGTTGAGATATTTTTGTTCCAATGGTCTTAAATTTTAACAGGATATGTAGAAACAATTGAAGATTCTGTATTTAATGTTTAAACGCTTCTTCTTTTCCAGTGAATGGCATTTTCTATACTAGAAAGGAAAAAAGCCATTAAACATTTAACATAAAATTTTGAGTAGTTTCTACACATCTCATTAAATTTGAACGAGAACTGGTCAACTTTTTGGATTACGAAGTATAAATTTTTCTGAAACACTCTGTACATCACAAATAATATCATATTTTTTCTGAAAGTATCCGTACACCACAAATTATATAAGTTTTTTGAAACACACACACACACACACACTCACACACACACACACACACACATATATATATATATATATATATATATCATACCAGTGTTAGTTGTCACTAAATCACTTTGTGGGTTTGTGTCGAACCAAGTGCAATATAATATGGAGAGTGCTCAATACCTAAGAGAGATATTATATAATAATAATGAATAAATATATATTAAACATATATATATATATATATATATATATATATATATATATATATAATTCATGTAATTTAGATTGCGACCCTGGGTTTCATGGAGCATTTTGCAAAACAACAATCATCAGGCAGTTAAGAAAACTTAACTGCCTGATGATTGTTGTTTTACAAAATACTCCATGACACCCAGGGGTCGCAATCTAAATTCCATAAATAAAAAAATCTATATATCTATATACATATATATATATATATATATATAGTTTTCCTGCACTATTTTCCTTGCAATATTATGGGAGAAATTTCATCTATGCTAAATTTTATTGGAAATTCTGTTTGTATCTTCATTCATTTTTGGCGCAAAAATTTGACTAAGTACAATTAGTAGATTTTACTCTTTATGTTAAGATTAATCTCCTTTAGTTCATTTAGTAGATCCTAATCCATATGTTGTGACTAATTTAATTTACTGTACTTAGTAGACCCTAATTTATATATTGCGAACAATTTGATTGATTGCATTTTGTAGGTCATTCTCTATATCTTAGGACCAATTTCATTAAGTACATTTAATAGCTTCTACTCGATAAGTTGGGACTAATTTGGTTTAGTGAAATTAATAGATCCTTCTCCATATCTTGGTATCTTGTAATCACTTTTTTCTCTTTTTGCTGCTTCAGGACTATTTCTCATAGCACTATATCCGCTTCGGTATTATAAAAAGACTACTTGCATTGTAGCAACAGAATTTTAGAAGATTCCATCAACGCCGCCATTTTTTTTTTCAGTGCAGCAATTTAGTGCAGTTAACAGGTTTTACTACTTACAATGAAATCAATGTAATATTACCTTTCATATATTTCATAATTGTGAAATGTGTTTTTTTCTTTTTTGCCCTTTTCTCCCAACTTCCTCTCCTATGCCACACAGGCATTTTTGTTTACATTGTGAGATAAATATCCAGTATTAATAATTGTTTATCGATTCTATTTGTATGTTTCATCTGAAGACGGAATTTTCCTCAACTATATGAAACTTATGACTAGGAGACTGAGTTGAGAAAACAATTTGTTCATTTTAGGTTTTACTCTGCTTTCATTGAAATTTGACACAAGGTCAATTTTTAAGATGAGTTCAGTTTGAATCTTGAGTTTTTCTTTCTCCCAAACCAGTTGCCTCACCCAGGCTATAGAAGCAGGTCTGCGCTATTATCTAACTACAACTGGAGGCCAAAAAAACACACAGATGGATTCATAATTGTCGAACGACATAAGTTTAAAGAAAAATATAAATTGTCTCGTCCAGGAATTGAACTCGGTTCGTCGATTACATTTCTTTTATTATTTTCATCATACAATGTGTGAAAGCACGTGCGATACCCTGTCCTCATCAGCCGCTAACCAGGGTGATAACACAGTTTCGGTTGCTCAAGGCGGCCGAAACTGTGTTATCCCCCTAGTTGGCGGCTGATGAGGACAGGGTATCGTCGATTACATTTCTTTTATTATATACAGTCCAACGGTTCACATCTTCAACTGAAGTGTTGGGCCCTCATCCGTTGAAATCGTCTGAAGAGTCCATTATATATATATATATATATATATATATATATATATATATATATATATATATATATATATATATATTGTACATTATGGTCTTATGTTGGTCAGCGCTTGTATAACACGAATGCCACTATATATATATATATATATATATATATATATATATATATATGTACGTATGTATATATGTATGCATACTACTGGATGTATACCACAATAGAGTGGTATATATATATATATATATATATATATATATATATATATATATATATATATACCATATAAATATATGTATATATATATATACCATATAAATATATATATATATATATATATATATATATATATATATATATATGTATATATATATATATACCACTCTATTGTGGTATACATCCAGTAGTATGCATACATATATACATACGTACATATATATATATATAGTGGCATTCGTGTTATACAAGCGCTGACCAACATAAGACCATAATGTACAATATATATATATATATATATATATATATATATATATATATATATATATATATATATATATTGTATATTATGGTCTTATGTTGGTCAGCGCTGACCAACATAATTCCATCATGTACAATATATATATATATATACCACTCTATTGTGGTATACATCCAGTAGTACGAATACAGATATATATGTATATATATATATATATATATATATATATATATATATATATATATATATATATATATATATATATAATATATATATATATATATATATATGCCACTATATATATATATATATATATATATATATATGTATGTACGTATGTATGTATGTATGCATACTGCTGGATGTATCCCACAATAGAGTGGTATACATACATATATATATATATATATATATATATATATATCGTGCGTGTATATGGACCCAACCCCTCCGCTACGAATAGGATTAAAAATGCTGAAAACCCTAGTCAGCCCAATTATTCATGCATTGCTTGAGGAAGTCTTTTTTTTAATGATGAGCTGATAACAGAAGAATGGAACAGTAAATAACGCACCTCATGTTTTGAATTCGGCGTTTTTCATTCTCTTTGAGCAGCTGCTCTTCCAAAGCTAGAGAGCCCCCCCCCCAATCTACCCTGCTGTTTAACCGATAGCTCTTGTGAGAGGTGTGGAGATGGATTCATACATTCCCTTGGGCATGATTGTGAAGAGTAACGAAAACAGCCTCATTCAAAATTTGGACTCGGCTCACCGACTCCATTGTCCACGATAGTAAACGTTATGCTATGCGTGCCTCCTCCTTCTCCTCTCTCTCTCTATATATATATATGTATATATATATATATATATATATATATATATATATATATATATACCATAGTTCACTGACCCACTCCTTGGATAACCAATGATTCTCAGTTTTCTGTATTTTTTTGAGTTTTATCCTTTGACAATGACATTTTCTGTTAACCACATCATAGGTCAGTCAATGAAAGGTGAGTGAAGTGCGATATTCCTGATATTTTGAAATAAGTTTTTTTAAAAAACTAGTTCATTCTAATATACATATATATATATATATATATATATATATATATATATATATATATATATATATATATATATACGCATTTCAAAACTAATTTGATAAGCAGCTTTCCAAGTTGCCTCTCCAAGTACACATATAATCTGATTTTGCCCAATTCTCGTCTCGTTATGTGAGCATCATTCGGTTGTAGTCTGGCTTTTTGTTAAATAGCCCCCGATTTAGAATCATCACTCTTGCCTGCAGCAGCAGCAGCAGGAGCAAGTTGATGACGACAAACGAACATTTGGCCGTGAAGTCAAACAATAAGACTGTAAACCATTATTTGTTTCTTGCTAATGTCAAGTTAGGCTGAAAATTATAACACCCCGCGAGCAAAGGATTTACAATCGTCTTGGCTTTTAATTTGGCTAATATAGACATAGACAAATATACTACCATACGTACACACTCCAACATACGTATATATAATAATATTTTCTGTTTTTACCTGTGTCTGACACAAGGTCAAAAAAGTTGGTCGCTTATTTTGATAGAACTTTAAACTCGTCACACATTCTTTGGTAAATTTCACTTGGTTTGCAAATCTTAACTACGAAACATTTGTTAACAGAGCTCTGTTTAAGTCGGGTTTACTCTGTGGGATTTACTACTATTTTGAATAGATTCTAAACAATAATATTTTTGTGAGGTTTAATTTATTTCAGCTCTAAAGTAATTTTTTAAAAAAATATAGAGTTTACATTTATGGAAACAAACTCAGAAAAAAATTGTTTTGCTTCTCGCCCCCCCCCCAGCAAAAATATTCCTGAAAATTGTATGGTGTGTACAGAGAGTTTTAGTTAAAAACAGTTTAGAAATGGTTTAAATACGGGTGTTTTGGCGCGAGCATGAGTCAAAAAGAGAGTAGATGGAGTGGAAATACACTGATTACCCCGGCAGAGGAAAAAGGTCTAGGTGCACAGTTCAGTAAAGGAGGTTGTGCTGGTGGTATTTTCAGATATGAAAGAAACCTATCACTATTGAATGAACCTCATATCTATCTATCTATCTATCTTTCTCTCTCTTTCTCTCTCTCTCTCTCTCGCTCTCTCTCTCTCTCTCTCTCTCTCTCTATATATATATATATATATATATATATATCAAGGCCGACCCATGACTCACACTCATAGGGCAGCCATTACTACCACTCTATACTATTACTATATATATCTACTATTTCTATATACTATAGACTATTAATATTACTATATACTATTACTACTACTACTACTTACATACTTGCATATATATATATATATATATATATATATATACATATATATATATATATATATATATATATATATATATATATATTGGTTGTCATAATATATATACTATTACTCCCACTATATATATATATATATAGTGTGAGTAATGATATATATATATATATATATATATATATATATATATATACATATATATATATATATATATATATATATCAGCAGAGTATTCGCCAATGGTTTCGGAGACCGGGGTTCAATTCATACCAAAGACTCAAAAAATGGTACCTGATGCCTCCTTGCTTAACACTCAGCATTATAAGGTAAGGATCAAGTGTAAATAAAGCAATCCAGGGCATCGAGTAGCACCCTCCTCTACACCTCGGTGTAGTAGCTATTGAAAAGGAGCCTTCGGGTTACCCTCGACTAAGGTTGCCAACTTTTCTTCTTTCATATACATATAGTGGTAGTAATAAAGTTATTTGATAAAGGGGTTTCAGTTGCCCGATGCTCCTGCGTTCTTAAAGAATTTGATTAATCGATCGACAAACAGAAATCTCAAAACTGATGTGAATAAACTCTATCACTTATTGGTGGCTCTATGATAGAATAATTCAGATTCCACTGAAGGAACTAATCTTAATTCGGCTTTGAAGAAAAATAAGAACAATTGTTCTTGATATAATTTCTGTTCATTGAAAGATAATGGCCGGCATAATACTTCTGTAAGTTCAGTGTTCAATTTTGTTTTGAGCAAAGTCCAGTTTTGTAGCCTCTCTTCTCTCGTGACAATCTCTAACTCGTGCAGTCTGTTTCTTCGAGTAGAAGGGACATCTTATTAGAGACACCGGACGGCATTTAAGAAAATCGTTCGAGCTTAAAAAGACATAATAAATCCAATCAGTTTCTTGTTCATTCGGAAACGTGATTGACTGGCGTTTATCATTACCGTCAGTGTTATTAGTTGGCGATTAATCTAATTCGTGCAGACAACAAGTCGCTCAAAAGAAGATGAGCAAGTGAGATTTTCATTGGCTAAGAAAAGTATGAATATAAATATGTACAATGGCCACTCTCTTTGCTTACCAAAGGAGGAAAGACGGGGGCAATAATTTCGAGAAGAATTTAATAATTTTAAAGTTTTAATGCGTTCAATTTTTTTTATAAACTTTGAAAAAATAAAGCTATGAAGAATGTCTAGCTCACATGCTCCCACATTCACGTAGACACACACGCATAGATACACGAATACATATGCGTATCCACATTCACACCCTCACGTGCACACTCACACGCACGCACGCACATTCACATACATGCATACACATATACATGCATACACACACACACACACACGCCCACATTCCATTCACATACTCGCATACATATACATATACATTAACACATACTCACACACACACACGCATGCATACACATACACATGCATACACATACACATGCATACACACACACACACACACGCACATTCTATTCACATACTCACATTCATATACACATACATTAACAGACACACACACACACACACACACACATGAATGCACATTTAGATACACACGTACGCACATGAATACTCACACACACACATACGCATATATATATATATATATATATATATATATATATATATTGTAAATCAATTAATTGTATTTACCCAACCTATTTCAGTTTTTAAACTGAGTACAGCTGATTTGAGGTCAGAGTTTTCCTTCTTCCATTTTGGTTACCTTATCAAAGCTAAAGTATCCAGAATGCGCTACTATATACCCATATCTGTGTCTCTTATGTTTAAGGGCATTAACTCGACAGGAAACGCAAAAAGACTTATCCCAGATTTAAACTCATATCACTAATTCCACTTCCGATATCCGCTGAGCAAGATAAAGAAGAAAATGAATTTCATTATACACTTTCTAGACTGGTAGCCCACCAAGCCTAAAAAGTCTTTGAAGAGAAGAGCATTAATATGAGAGTGAACGCAAACAGCTTCAGTCAGAACGCAACCTCGGCATACCGATTCCATTTTCTGTTCCAATAACCATTACACCAACCATTGATCCAATAGACTTAGGTGCAAGTCTCCTGAACGTCAGGTGTTGCGTGTGAGAAACTTCTGACTTTATGTGAATGGTTTGTAAGTGACTTTTTCTGTGAAGGCTTTTAGCAACGTATCTTCATTTGATGATTGCTCAGATTAAAGCTGTGGGAAAAAAATGCACGTTTTGTTCAACGTTTCAGATTAAGATACAAATTAATCTTTATTCTGTAGAGATTCACGCACAGACCATGATAAAGGATATATAAGAAAAAAGAAAAAAAGAAAAAAACCCATGAAAGTTATCATTAGATTGCATGTTGCACTTCATAAATTTCGCAAGTATGAAAGCTCCTATACTTAGTAAGATGATGAGAGGAGTCTCCGTGGTGTAGTGGTTAACGTACTAGACTGCAACATTGAGGGAAGTGAGTTCAAACCCAAGTCAAACAATTATAGTTCAAACCCTTGGGAAAGGTATAAACCGTCTTCCCTTCCACCAATGTGTGAAATAGTATGACGATTGTCTTTCTACAATGATGGCTTTGGTATTAGATAAACTACGAAGGTTGATATGCCATTAAAAATAAGAAACCGAACCAAACCAAATTTGCTACATTCGTACTTTATTTGTAAGTGCAGAAAACGTAACTTGAAAATTAAGTAAAGTGAAGTAATTTTTAGAAATATGTGAAAATTTAGTATAGTCCGTTATACTAAGCTTTGTCTGACACAAGGCCAATAGTATGAGGCAACTAACCAGAATCAAACC